>JAMLFT010007021.1:0-15327 GCA_026544285.1 Pachyrhizus erosus
TCTAATTGTATAAATTATTATACAATATGATATACAAGTAATATTTATCTTACCTTAAAAATTATATCTATTTTTAATATAAAAAAAATATACAAGACTTTTATCTAACATTCAATTAATTTTTCTTTCACGAAAAGAATAAAGTAATAGTTTCAGTCATAGACTCCATGTATTGGTTAAAAATTGAAGCGCAATATTTAATTAAAAAGAAACAAATATCAAACCCTAAATTACATATAATTGTAATGAATTAATAATAATGTGAATGCATAAAAATTGAAGCCTTTAATATAATTCTATAGAAGGTTTTGAGGAGGTCCCTGAGGCAGCATTGAAGAGATAGAGAGGTGAGGTGTCTGGAATCCACTTGGATTTGCATCAAAGGATCTTTATTCAACGAAGGAACATTGATTTGAAAATGCTCCAACTTGTTAGCCTGTCTAGTTGTGTGTGGTGGAGTCAGCTTTTAAAGCAACGCAAAGGGATACGATATCGCAACGATGTGATGGCCTATTTTCCTTTACATCTCATTGCTTTCAAACCCTTTGTTCGCCCTCACGTGAGGTCACTAGCCCCCCACTTTTTCCTGTCTGCTACTTTCTCCTTCCTTATTACACTAATACTATCTATTTTTAGTATATTAAACAAAATTTGCATTTTCTTATTACTAACATTTTTTCAACCAATTTAATTAGTGCTACTTCTGTTTCATAGCCTTAGCCATAAAGTATCAATTCTTATTTAGTTTTCACTCCAACTTTTATTTTGATTCTTGTTTAGGAATATTGTGTTTTCAATACAATGCATGTTTCGCTTTCTATTTTAAAAGCCCTACTAAAGCACGATTTGAATATCTTATCTCTTAAAGTTTCTGTCTAAATCATAATTTAAAGATTCTAAAAAAATAAAACCAAATCCATCCATGGTAAAATCTAAAAAGTTCTCAGTTTAAAGAAAATCATTTTATAATTATTCATTATAGGTCGTGCGCTTTACAACTTTTTTAATTAAAAACAGAAAGGTGGAATTGTTTTATTTTTTTTCTCACCTTTACCTAAAATGAACTTTGAGTCAAAAGCCAAAAGAATTTGCACTATTCTTTTTTTAATTTGTGGTTAATTGGAACTTGTTTGGCACATAGTTTGTGACTTTACTGACCACTTTGGATTAAAAAATAAATAAAGATGAGAGAAAATATAAATAATGATATGTACTTTTATTTAGTTGAAAAGAATATAAAAAGATAAAAAAAATTACTTTTAAAAATATAAATTCAAAATTTTAAATATTTTTCTTTTTTTTTCTACTTTTATACTAGAACTTTCATACTAATTCACCACATCTTGCTCAAAACGTGAGATTGTAATAATATGATTTTCTTAATGAATGGTTAAATAAATTAATTAAACAGTATGAGGAAATAATTTAATTTTTTATGCTTTGAAAAAATATAATCAAGGTAAATCTTTTATGTCATGTTGTTAAGGGAGTTGTTGGGTTGAGATGTATACTAGTCTTAAGGAAAAAATTAGGTCAGTGATGGATAGAAACTTCTGAAGGCTTTTTCATATAGGCCTTAAGATTTGATTAGAAAATAAATCCATTTTCTTTCTCTTTCCTTCCCCTATATTTGACAAACAATCTGTCACTTCTTTCACTAAAATGTGTAATCCGTGCTATATATAAAATAAACATTCTTTCTAAATATTTTTATAATGTTTTTAAATTTATAGATATTTTTAAATTTTTATATTAAAAATTATTTACAATTAATTTTTTAATTTATTTTAACTATAAATTGTAAAGTATACTATTTTTAATAATCACTATTGCTCGTTATAGATATACAATTGATTAAATATATACTAGATTATGATTTTTAAAACATAATAAATGAGAAAAATAAAAATAAAGTATGTGTTAAATAGGATAATAATTTCAATAATTATTATAAAATAATATTTCAATCATTTTAAGGTGAGAATTTTTAATTATAATAAAAAATTAAAAAATACATATTATGCACGACATATATATTAATTGATGGACATGGTATAAAATATTTTAAAATGTTTAATATATAAGTATTTATAAAAATTTGAATTAAGCATTATAAAATAAAAATTATAAAACTTTTAGTTTGTGTTAGATATCAACCATGTATTATAAAGTATAACAAATTTTAAATTATTGATTATTATGCAATATAAATAGTTATAGATTTGATTAATTATTATGTTTAAAATAGAACATGCAAGAAAAATAAGAATAAAAACTATTATTAACATTTAGTTTATATAATATATTATAATGTTAAACTTTTTTCTTATAATCTTGTTATAACATTTTTTCTTTAAAATTCAATCATCACTTTAAAAAAATAAATTTTTAATAAATATTATTACCTCATTATGCTTTCTTTATTTCTTTTCTTTCATAATTAATATAAGTATTTGTGATTTTATGATTATTAAGAACACTAATTTCAATTTTAGTTATTATTATTAAATTTTTAATTAGTATAATTAATAATGTTAATATTTTAAAGAAGTAAAAAATATTTTAAAATATTATGATTACATATATCTTTAATATTTTTTCTTTACACCTATCAGAATATTTATTATTTTGGACAAAAAAATCTTAGAGCTTGTTTAGAGTGGTTGTGAATTTTTTATTTTCAAATGCAAATTTTTAAATAAAACATGTTTGATAAAAATGAAGTTAAATTGATTTTTAAATCAATTTCAAAACACTTTTATATTCATTTTTGAAACAAAAAATATTTTATGAATTTAGTTTTTAGTTTTAAAAAATATAAACTTGTGATTTTTTATAATGAATCTTTTTATCATCACTGTCACTACTACTATCGTCACTAACATTGTTATTGCTATTATAGTCACCATTATTGTTGCATCCATCCTTGTCGTCACTATAACCACCACCACCCTTACCGTCATCACTTCTATCACCATCACTCCCACCTACGTTAATACAGTTACCATTGTTATCATTGTTATTGTCACTGTCATTACTATCACCACTATATTAATATTTTTTAATATTATTATTTATTCATCTTAAATTTTTACTTAATAGAAACTAATATAAGTTGTAAAAATATTAATATTATATATCTTTATTATTATTGTTATTGTCATGGTTGTGTAATTTTTTTATTCATATAGTTTTAATATATTATTTTTATTGTAAATATTTATATTTTTATTTTTTTATTATTTTTAAAAAGTTTAATTTTTTTCTAATTATGTTTAATGTTGATAATTTTTTTATATTACATTATTTTATAATAAAATAACTTAAATAAAATGATTGACTTATATTATTTATTTTTAATTTGCAATAATTTTTAATACTAAACACACAAAAAATTGAAATTAAAAACTAAAATTGATTTTGATTTTTAATATCAATATTAAATTGAGGTTAAATGGTGATGATAACAGAAATAACAAATTGATAATGTTTTAGTTAAATATATAATGACTTTTATAAAATTAAAAATCTTTAATTGAATTCAAGATTCATTAGAAGCAGAAGCAAGAATAAAACAAATTAGAAGTTGAAACAAATATTTAAATAAAATAATTAATAAATATTTAAAAATAATATTAATATAATTATATTAGGTATTATAAAAAGTTAAATTCAATAAAAAAAAGTTAAAAAATACAACATGATGATGCTATTGAATCGATTAGAGTAACTTTAACATTCATCAAGTTTAAGATATTAGATTATATTTTTTAAAATATATAAAAGTCTAAAAATATAAAATATAATTAATCAATGACAATGCTAATAAAATTAATATTCATTTTAAGAATTAAAATTAAATTTAAAAAACATGTGAATAATATCACATTATATTAATTACATTCTTCTAGTTACTATGAATATTATGTCATTAATAAGCTTACTCATCAATGTTTTGTAATTAGTATATTAATCCATTTTCTTACAATAGAGTAATTTATATAATAGCTTCTTTATTTATTTTCTGATAATTTTATGATTTTTAAAGATTTATTTTCTATGAACTTATATTAGTTTCCTAATTATTCATTTTATGGTTCTTTAATTACTAATTGATACCTATAACATCCCTATAATTTTATATTGTAGTTAAAGAACCCATTGATATTTTCTCTAAATATTACAATATAAAATTACAACTACGCTGACTACCAATCTTTTTAAATTATCATTTTGTGATTTGATATGAAATATTAGTAATATTGTTATCTAAATTTAATTAATGATTGTTCAAAATATAGGAGCACATTACATGTAAAACTTCTAATTATAATAATGACAGTAGTTGTATGACAGTTGATAAATCAATCAATTAGTTTAATAAGATAGAGTAATATGTACAATAATACAATAGTTTCTTAAGATAGAGTAGTTTGTATAATAACTTCTTGACTTTTAGGGTTTTGATTATCAATATCGAATATCTTTAGAATTGAAATTCTGATTAAATATTTTATCTGTATAATATATGATAGTTTATTAATATATTTCACACGTATAATATATTGTTGATTAAAATTCAAAATGAATTTTGTTTAGTTTAATATTTTAATTGTAATTTAGTAGACCAAAATTTATATAAAAATAGTTATTAATTATTATTGTCCATTATAAAGTTAATTGTATATTTAGTAGACTATGATTTTAATGAATATTGATATTTATTTATCATTTTTCAATTTTTTTTCCTTACATTGATATAAGGACTCATGATTTTATAAATAAGAATGTTAATTTATTTTTTTAAAAAAAAGAATACTAATTTAAATGTAGGTTATCATTACGTTTTTAGTAAAGAATGAACCCCTATTTAAAAAAAAGTAATGAATGAATACCTCTTTTAAAAAAAGTAAGAAACAATAATAATAAATTTATAATATTTTTGTTAAATGTATAATAATTCGTACAAAATTAAGATGATTAATTGAATTTGAAATTCCTTCAAAACAGAAGAAAAAATAAAGCAAATTAAAAGTAGAAATAAAAATTAAATAAAATAGTAAAATAATTAATAAAATTCATGAATAATATTAACATGATTAAAATAGTTGCTGTGGAAAATTAAGTAGTGATTTGTTCCATATTTTAAAATATATATAAAAAATTATTACGATAACAAATATTATAATAGAATTTAAATTTTTTAATATTGGTTATTATAATAATTTAAATCTACTTAACATCCAACAATACATCATGATACCATATTAACTAATCAAAATCATTACAAATTTATATTTTTGTACAGAAACTATATATATCTTTTATTTTATAATTTTTAATGTTTTATTCTTAAGTCAAATATATCAATTATTGTGTATAGGTATCCAATGTCATGAGATCAACACTTGGTATATATTTGGAATGATAAATCTCTCCAAGAAATTATTTGGGATGAAAGAAAATTCACTTTTCAAAACACATCTTTTATTTAGAAGAGTGAATAGGTAGATAGAAAAAAAAAAGTGTGGGACTTGGTACGAAAATTCCTCCTTTGGAAGGGAAAAACACAATGAAATTACTTTATCTATGATGTAGTTTAAAATATCTATATATTTGTTTACTTTGGAGTTACTTTGACTGCATGACAGTCGTACTTAAAACAATAATACAACTTTTTTTTTTTTTTTTTTGCATTGACATTCTTATTGAAATAGGACGTGTTGTGTCATCATTTATTTTCCTTATCGATATGCTTGATAGTAGATAATACAACAAAACAAAAATTTTGTGTAAAAGAAATATCGTTACGCTAATAATATAAAATAACTGAACAAATATTTGATAAATACAATAAAAATAATCACTTTTTTACTATCCTTCAAATCAAAGATGACACTCCTTGCAATTTGTGATAAGAAGTCGTCCTTGACTCTAATCCGTGTAATCTCTTGCGAAAAACTCAAACCTTAAAGATCAAGGTTGAAATTGAATCACAAAGAAAATAATATCAATATATTTCTCGATATGACTAGATAAAATACAAAGTAAATGCAATTTCACATTAATTGAAAACCATAAGAGACTAATTTAGAAATTGTGATTGATGGACAGCTACATTAATTTTGTAAGTAGCTGTCAAATTTAAATTAATTGTCCATTTTAAATTTTGATCCATTAAAATACTATTAAATTCTTTTTATTAAAAAATCCTTATTAATTTTTTTTCTATAAATAAATTTAATATTGGGATGTTGATTATTAGCTGTATAAATTTATTTGTTACCTCGAATAGATTCTATATTTAATATCTAATTATTTATGAACACAAATGTCTTATACATTTGTTTTTCTACACCATCATTTAATTTTTATTTTTATTTAACAATTCATATTAAATTAATAATCACTTAAATTTTAGATTGATGTAATTGTAATTTATTGATTTAAATTATTCATTTTAATTACAATAAATGAACATTCAATCAATAAAATTTATTAAAACAAAAATTATTTTTTAAATTATCTCCATAATTGATTCTCATATTAAATTAACTTATTAATATTCTTGGATGATTAAATAAAAATAAATAAAATTGTTATAATTGTTCATATTTTAAAGTGAATTAAATTACTCACATTCTTAGACTATTAAATAAAAAATAATTAATGATTGTTATCTTTGTAAATTGAATTCTTTTAATATATATATTTTTTTCAAAGAGACACAAAAACAAAATAAACTTATATTGAGTTTTTGCTTAAGCGAGTAGGAACTCTAACTTAAACGAGTAGAGTGTTAAAAAATAGATGATACATGAGTAATTTCTTACTTAAGTAAGCAAGAACTCTCGCTTAAGAGAGTAAGGTGCAAAAATTTGGGTGAATCCTCGCTTAAGTAAGTAGGACTTTTAGCTTAAATGATATGTTCACTTAAGTGATAAGGATTTGAAATGATTTTAAATGTTTTGGAAATGAATCTAAGATTACTTATTGAGGTTTTCTAAAATAAACAAAAGTTTGGATTTGTTGAGATGACTACATTATTGGGATGATTATTTTAATCCCGTGATGATTACATGAATGAGCGTTTAATCTTGTGATGACTATGTGGGTGAATGTTTAATCCTCTGATGATTACATAGGGGAAGGTGAATCGTACATACTGATTAATTAATGAAAATACTAAATGTATAATTTCATGTAAGTATTGAGTCCACCATATTGTATTTGTTGATAACATGTTGTACAACCACAAGACAAATAATTTTATTTAGTTGAATTTATAATGCATTGATGCATTATCTTACGCCTTTAAGTTATTTAATTGTTGGGTTTTTAAATGTAAAGGGTTTCACGAGTATTTTCATGAATGAATTAAATAGAAGAGTTTGAAATTAACTAAAATAAAGTCTTCTCTAATATTAATTATCTAATTAGCATGTAGTGATAGTGGGTCATTACAAAGTGAATCTAAATTGGGTCACTTTTTGGTAAGCTAAGAAATAGCCAACTTGGCTTAATCCACCACGGTTTGGTGGGTTAGATGGATTTGATCACCTAAAATACAATTTAAATAAAACCAAGGCAACTTTGAGGAGAATACCATTCATAATGCACATGGTGTATTTGTCCCAACCCTCATGCTACTAGGCTAATGTTTAACATAAAATAAACCACTTCCAATTATATTTATCAAAAGACACTTGAGTCTTAAACATACTCATTGGTATTAGTATAAAAAAATTGGACCCAAAATTAATTAAACCATCAAAACCACAATAGAAAGATTTAAGGTAAATCAAAGCATTTAAAGGAAATAAGAGAATAACATGGACATAACAATGAATGAAAAAAAAATACCAACACATTAAATAAATGACATACAAACCACACATAAAGAAAATAGATGGCAAAAAGGGAAACATATACATAAAGGTTGTGTGCATAACAAAAAGGTCATCAGTGTTGTTGAAGAGAAAGATTCACCACTAAAGGTTGTTGACATCTCTAATTTTGTGTCTTATGAGTGGCAAAAAAAATTTATCTTCATTTTCTTAGAATCATGGTGTGTGTTATAGTTTGTATAGTTGAATATGAGTGAGAAAAGTTATGACTTATGAGCTTTGTTATGACTTGTATCATTGAATCAATGTTTTTAAAATCAGATTGATGATTGAATCAATAAAAATACTAGTTCAAGATTTAATGATATGACTGTGATCAAACTAGTAATAAGTAAATTTATATTTTTAATATTATATAATATTTTAAGTAATAAAAAACATATAATTATGAGAAAACAAGATCTAAATTTTTTTAAATAAATATAAATGACTAAATTATATGTTTTATAAGATAACGCATTAATAATAATTGACAAAATAGTTGATACTTATGTGAAATATTTAAATATATACTTTTATTTATCTTAAAAATATTTTAATTAAAATAAAAATAAGTTTTTATAAAGACCGATTCAACATTAATTCTTTGCAATGGTTTTGGATTGGTTTTTATTTTATTTTATTGGTTCTCACGGTTATGAGAAGTTCCAATTTTTTAGAATTATTGGACCGGACACCACATTAGTTCCCCATTGAACCGACCGATTCGATTTGATTTTCAAAATAATGCATTGAATTATATATTGTCCATGCTATATAAGAGGTCTAGAAAACATCACTATCAATTGTTCACAACAACGTCACGTGTATTGTTAAATCAACGTTAAAGACTTAAGTCAGCATCAAAACATCATGTCAAAACCTTCCTTTGGATTACCATTCAAAAGATATGAGTCTAATTTTTCACAAAGATGACATGAATATCTTTTGCTTCAAAAATAATTTTGGAAGCTTCACATTGGTCATCCAAAGATACTAAAAGTCAACCATATATGTTATGTCAAAGTTAATTAATTGTCAACAATCAACTATAAAGTAGATCATAAATGCTTAATTTTAAAAAATATTGAGAATTGAAGAGTGATGAAACTAAAAAGATAATGAAGTTATTATTTGATTTAAAGGCTAATTTTACTTAAAAGAAAAAAGAAAAAAGAAAAGACGCACCAAACACGCATGAATGCCCCGGTATGATACACTAGAAAGTGTCTCACCAAAAATTGATTTAGTTGGCATAGGTAGTGGTAGTAATGTTGTGGACTAAAAGAGGAAGAAAAACCAAGTTGAGCTTAGCCGTACACAAGGGGAGACGACAGTATGATGAGAGGCCTTGATTTGAGGCGCATGATAGATTATATTCCATATCCCATGCACGTAGTGTATTGATTCTTTCAGCTTTCTTTTAGATTCTCTGACGTACTCAAGATTCATGCAATCGATGCAGACATTTACCAATAATCTTCTCTTCATTGCTAATCCAATTCACTCTTCCCTTCCATGCCCAACAATCCTACTTTATCCTATATCCCTATATGCTTATTACATTCTTACATTTTTAAATTCTTCCTCATATTTTTATTTTCCTATATTCATCTTATCTTACTCTTTTATTTCTTTTGTTCATTAAATATCATTTTTGTTAATCTATTTATTACTTCTTCTAAATATCATGATTTTTTTTTTATCACTTGTCTTTATAAGTAACAAAGACACGGAACACAAAACAACTAAAAGGATAAACAAAGAAAAATAAAAAATTACTAAAATTAAATAAAAAATAATAATATTTAAACCTCTATTGAAAATTATATTTTTATTTGGAAATTAGAATAAAAAAATTGACCCACTATTATATTTTAAACCTCTATTGAAAAGTTATAAAAATATATTAAAATGAATTAGTAAATATGCTTTTATTCTCTGTACACGTATTTTTTTCCTTCTTATAAACATATTTGTTTGATTTTGAAATGTTTTGTTTTAAGAAAAAAATTGTTTTTAATTTTCGTTACTAATGATTCTCAGTCAAATAATAATATGACAAATAAAATTTTTTACATCATCACCACAACAAATTTAATTTAAATATATTTTTAATATTATATCATTTTAATTTTTATTGTAGTAGTGCTTATAAATATTTTTATTTACTTTCGATATAATTTTTTCAAATGTGTTCTTAATCCAATAATCCCTGCCGTTAATAATAATTAATATGACAAAGAATGGCATACCATCACACTGCCACATCATTAAAACATTGGTCACCCCATCTTCAATTCCATGGGACACCATACTTTTATCCTTCCCATGCCCACCACCCTTCCTACTCCACTCCTTTTTTCTTTTGCTCCATCTTCTTCTTCCAACCCATCATCACACAAAACACCACTCTGAGACATATTAATTATATTGTTGGAACAAAAGACACTAAAATAAAACATGATTGCCATGATCTAAAACACACAAAGACCTCACTTATTCAATCTTCATTTGCAATTCTCCCAAGGATCAGCAATCCCTTCATTCTGCATGAGGGGTTAGGAATGTATGAGTGAGGATCAGGTAGTGCAGGTAACCAAGTTAGTATATGCTTGGAGGGTGGTGTCTCACTCATAAGTATAAAACTCTGTTTAAAAAAAAAAAAGTACTGTGTCAATATTTAATGATGCATCATCTTAGTCACGCTTTGATTGTAATCATACAGGCTTCGACTGATAGTTACTTTGTCTTACTTAAAGGTCATTAATCTAATCAATATTTTATTCAAGTGATACAAGTAAGTATAGCTAAAAAGCTTTGAAGAAATTTGATAAGTATCTTCATTGATTAAAATAAATCATGAACAACACTTGACACAAAAATAGACGCAAACAAAACAACTATTCAGAAAAAAGTGAGCATATATATTTTTTCATCGGAATGGAAACTTCACCTACTACGCAGACAAAGTACAAAAAATACTTTGAGACAGCTTATTTATGTGCCTGATTATCTAATTGCAAGGAAATAACATTTTATGTTGCATTAAATGAGCTTAAACATTCATATTAAATGCTCTCCTTTGAAAATGAAGATTCCCTCCAATGACTATTTTTAGAAGTCTGAAGGAGATTTTGGCTGCTAAAGTTATTTCTCTCATATATTTTCAATCGTTTTAGAAAACATTCTCTGGACTTATTGTAAATTTCCTTAATATTTTTACCTACAATATTATCTTATTCGCTATATATAATGTTCATATACAGACAATTGTCTTTAGTTATACATTCTGATTTTAAATTTTGGTGAGTGTGTAAAACCTACACATACTTGAAAAAAAAAATGCTAGGAAATATATTTTGAAGAGGCAAATAAAAAAACTATTTCGGTGTTAGCAAACATCCTTCGTAACCTATGGTTGTTAGTCAAATCTTGGTTGAGTCAAGGATTAAACATTAACTAGTGATAAACTAATATAAAAATTCTTTGCATTTATTCTCTCTCTTCTCATTTTGCATATATTTTATTGTTGCTAACTTACATGAGAAGGGAACATATGATTTTATAAAAGAACTACGTACTTATTCTTTAAGTTTGCTTTCATTGTCAAACGATCAATATGACAAAGACTTCATCCTATCCCTTGGTGGAAGTTAGTTTTTACCGTAAAATCGATTCTCAATTTTCGGAAATTATATTTTTGTAAACATTTTTTATAAAATATAACTCAACTCTTCTTCTTGTACTTTTCACCTATCTTTTTATAAGATATTTCTTTCATTCTAACCAAAGTGTCAATGGAGTAAAAGGTATTTGAAAATCGTGAATAGCTTAAGCTAGTAAATGAATTGATAATTATGAATGGAAAAAGTTTTGATACTGAAGTATTATTGAGGAAGGCAAAGGTGATGAAGGTATTACAATGTTTATGAGAAGCTTGGATCTATGGAGATGTTTTTCGGTTTGACTTAGGGTTTAGGTTCGCCAATTTTTGTGTATTGTTATTCTTTAAATTTCTTGTTAGAAGAAGAATGGTTGGAATAAAATGGGGTGGGCAAAGCAAGTACATTGGCAGAGGGAGGAGGAAGAAAAGGATGGCGCGATTGGAATGAGTACATATCTTCTTTATTATTGGATAATTTCAATTAGAAACATTTGTGGGTTGAAGAACATTTTGGGTAATCAACCATGTACCATGAGTTAAATTAGTCTCTAAATTAGTGGGTTGAAGAACATTTTGGGTAATCAACCATGTACCATGAGTTAAATTAGTCTCTAAATTAGTGGGTTGAAGAATATTTGTGGTCTTTGACCTAGGACAAAAAATAACTTTGGTTTTGTTTAATTTGTAATTTTGATCTTCTTATTTCAAAATAGAAATATTTGTTTATCTCTATTTTAGAAATTTTGCAATTTTAGTCCAATTTTTAATTTTGATTACATTTTTTTCTTTTATTTCTTATATTATAATTAATTAAATTATTTCTTAATGATACCTTAAATGAATATATTAGATTTACAGTTCAATTAGTCCAAAATAAAAGAAATAAAAATATAAACAAACTTAAGGATTTAACAAAATATGAAGATCAAAATTGTATTTAAGTTTTAATCTCTTTTGTATGTATCTTCCTCATACTATAATTGTCTAGTACTAGAGAAGATACATTATGGGTTAGAATTTGAGACTTGATGGTCAATGTTTTAATGACATAGGAGTGATAACACAATATTTTATTAATCAATTTATCCCTTAACAAACCATCATTAATGGTAGAGGCTAAAAATGCATATTTTAAAATTTAAACAAAAATACTAGTATTAATTAATTATATATAGCACACATGATACAACAATGATAAAAATAGTTTGTTTATCACACCATCTTTTTAATTCTCAAACCAAAGATGGACACATGCACCACTAAGATGATTTATGGTGAGTTGGTACAAGATTTCAATACCACAATAATGAAATCTTTGATAGACTTTGATGCTAAAGTTAATTAAAGAAGATATGTAGTGTAAAAAATAAGGGTCAGTCTCGTATGATACAAATCGAGTTAAATATCATCCTATAAACATGCAAAATGATAGAAACATGACGCTAATTGCGACCTACCAATAGAGTCAACGCTATAAAATTCTTTAACTCGAGAACAAATGGAAAGCTCTCACAAAAGAAAAAAAATACTTAATTCATTTAAGCCTACTTAATTCATTCAAATTTAAATTTCCATTTTCTTTTACATAGATTTTCATTTATAGAAAATTAGAAAAAAAAAATATAAAATAAATCCTAAAAAAAATTAAACTAAATATAAGATAATAAAAAAAATCCTAAACAAATCATAATCTTATCTTAAAGATAAAATAAGATTATAATTCTACTAAAGAAAATAAATATTAAAATAAGATATAAGATATATCTTAATACTCAATGTTAAATATCTTTTTCAATTTCATCAAATATGTAGAAAAGTAATTTATTTTTATGTAACCTCTAATCCACTTGATCATTTCTTAGTCATGATCTTCAAATTCTAGGTATGAAATAATTTTTTAATTAAGTTTGAGTTTAGTTAAATCTTCTTTAACTTATACCTTCTTGATTATTAAGCTTTGAAAAGCCTTTTTGCTTATGTTAGTTCTCGCTTTTTGATTATAAAAGTCTTTCATTCATTGCAAAGTATATTTGTAATAATTGGATCTTGTCGACTTCATATAATCATAGTGAGTAGGTAAGTTTGATAAATTAATCATGCCAACTTAAAATTAAAACACACACACAAATTATATTCATGTTATTTTTCATACATTTAAGGCCTATTTATTTGATTTTTTTTAAACAAAAAGTAATTTTTATTAAAATAGATGCCTACAAAATTATATTAATTATGTAATTTTTCAAAGATAAAAATAAAAATATTAAAAAAATATTTTAGTACCTTTCTCAAAACTTAAAAATAATAACTTACAAGAAAATCTAGAAGGAAATTATATGGCACATTTATGTTCTTGAAGTTCAGATTTAAGACATATCAGGTATAAAGTAGAAATGAGGTAAAAGAAGGCATCATGCGGAAAACTAGGACCGTTTACAAAATTCAAGATGGTGTGATCATGAAAAGAACTAGCCCTTTGAAAGGCAGACAGATAGTTGTGGTGGAGACGAAGTCAACCACTGAGAATCATCATTCATAACCAAAGTAATTAATAGGGATTTTAGGATTGTTCTATTGCTGCTTGCAATGACAGGAACCCTTACCTGAACTTTAGGTCTCCCTCACCAACAAACATGACCGTACAATTCCAATTGGCCATAGCATTTTGGCAGTTTTGCTTCAAAACGTAAGCACTCACGTCGAAATAAAACCTTTTTATACTATCATGCATTTAATATTATTGGCATATTATTTGATAATTTCAAGGGTTCGTGGAGTGGAGTAAGATAAGTCTCTTATATGATAGATTAGGTTCGAGTCTTTTTTCTTTGAACTGAGATAATTTTTTTGTAAGTATTCTTTACAGATGGAGGTTTTTCTTGTCTTGGATTGAAATGTTATCTTTCTTCCTAAGTTTTTTGTAATCGAAAAATTATTATTTAATAAGTTTGATTGTGCAAATAATTACATGATAAACTTGCTAATGAATGAAGTAACGAGCATAATTGGATCAAAGGCAAGATATTTTTATAAGTACACAAAAATTCATTTCATTTATTTCTATGAATCAAAAGAGGTATGTCCAATTGTTCAAATAAAAAAGAAAAAATAATTATAAATTGTGTTCAGTTTAGGTATTAAGAGTAGTTTAATCAAAGAGCGTGGTTTTGACTTATCACACGGAGTAGGTCTTAGTCAATTAAAGAAATGAAAAATGTAATTTCAATTGCCATGGGCACCAAGTAGAATTTCAATTTTATATATCAATTTCATAATCAAATATAATGGTGATTTCAAATTCCAAATTCTACCTACCCATTTGAAGAGAAATTTTCATTTGTTGATTTTTATATTTTAAGAATAATTTTTGAATGTTCAATAATTTTTTTTATCAATAAGAATCGAAAACATGTATGTACTTTACTTAACAAAGTGAACTAAACATTTTTTTATACTCTCGATAATCTATTTGATACTTAACAAAAAAATAAAAGAGAAGATAAAATAGTTATGATAAATAATATAGTATGATATGATAAAAAAAATAAATATAAATAATAAGTGTTGATTAAATATTTAAAAAGTTGAATGTAAAAAAAATTATTATTTTTTAAATAAATTACATTAACATTCTGTGTTTTATATAAATTATATTTAATATTATTTTATTATTATGTTTATATTAATCTTTTAATATTTTAAAATATTATATTTAGATTCTTATACATTAAATTAATCTCTTTTAATATTTAAAAAAAATACTATTTTGATATT
>JAMLFT010007022.1:0-15325 GCA_026544285.1 Pachyrhizus erosus
TATTATTAATTAAAATTTCTTTTCTTAATAATATTCTAGTATTATTTCTTCCTATAATTCTAAATTAATTATCAAAATTATAAATTCTAATATATATACATACATACATACATACATACATATATACATACATACATACATACATACATATATATATATATATATATAATTAAAGACAGGATGTTATATATCTATTATAGAGTCAGAGTTGATAGCTTTAGAATTGGCCAGTAATGAGGCTAAGTGGTTGAAAAACTTCTTAACAAATATTCCTTTAGGAATAAAACCAACGTCATTAGTGTTGATGCATTGTGATTGCCAAGTTGCAATTACTATTGTTAAAAATACACACATATAATTGAAACATAATGTGGTTAAGCAGCTACTTAAAGATGTAACAATACCAATTGATTATGTGAAGTCAAAAGTGAATTTGGTTGATACTCTAACAAATCCTCTTGGGCATAAATTAATTTATGATACATCGAGGGGAATGGGAATATAGCCAATTTGAAATTGACAATGATGGTAACCAACCTTTGTGATTGGAGATCCTATGGAAAAGGTTCATGTGGGTAAAAACAAGTCACTTGTTAATTCTACTAGTACTAATATTTTTCTCTTTTTCTATGGTGAGATGTGTAAAACTACATTATTGGTAGGTTAAGCTTATAAGATTTTAATGAATTTCATATTCCTTATGGGTGGTGTATGAATTGCAACATACACTTGATGAAATCACTTATATGAGTGTCAAGAGGGGCCACTTGTATGAATTTGTGGCATAATCTCTAAAGCACTCATGAATTACGAAGTGTGCGTATGACCAAATAGTGCAAAACGGTGTCAACAACAATAATTATGTAGGTGTAGTATGATTGGAAGAATGCTAACATACACATAAGGGTTTTGGTTCATAGAAATTTACTTCACCAACTCACTTGTATATTATCTATTATCATTTTAAGTTTGGATTATAGTTCAAAAGACACCAAACTCAATGCATGTATACTCATGATGAGCTAACCCAAGAAACATTATTTAAAATTTTATTTTTACTTTTATAAAACTTTTGAAATATGTGGGAGATTGTTGGATAAATTAATTGAAATATTTCAAAAGTATTTAATTGTTATTATATTGATTTTTTTATCGTTGTATTTAAATTAAGTTGAAAGTTTTATTTTGAGTTTAAAAATCTTTGGCCAAGTCTTGCATATTTGTTTATATCCATTTTTCTATTTTCAAATCTAAAAACGGTTGTAGAAATCTTGTACGTGCCTTTCATATTTTTGAATGTGGCTTTAGTTTGTCTTTTATCTTTATCTTTTCTTTTAAAATTAAGGTGTTCCTTTAAAAACAAATTCATATCAAATTTTGTATAGATAAAAAATCATGTGAACGTTCCTTTGCATAAAAAAAATATTGGACCAAATTTTGGAGATAATGGGAACAACTATTTTTGTTTATTTTTAAACTTAGTTCTTTTTTCTCTTTGTGTGTATTTTTTCCTCAACTCATATTTGATTGTTACTGCAAAAAATAGCTTTTACAACAAGTATTGCAATTAGTTTTATAAAAATTGACTTAAAAAAAGTGTGGTGACATTTTTGTAAATATTTTGAATAGTTTTAAAATTGGTTCTTAGTAGAACTAATCTAAAAGGTCTTTTAATTAAAAAATGAACCGATCTAGAAAAATAGATTTTTTAGATTGGTTCATTTTACAACCGATCTAGAAAGTATTGTTGGCCATTAAAAACGCGCTCTCATGTCTATATTTTAGTTGTTACACATCGTGTGCTCTCATTTTTCAGTTTTTCTCTAACCCTTTCTACCATTGCACCCTTTTTCGTCATTTTGTTTTGACGTTGTGCAACGTTCTAATATCGTGCCCCTCCCCTTAATGTGTCCCCCATCGCTCCCCTCCCTAGCTATGTCTTAGTATGAAAAACTCACCTCCATCTATTTCCTTTGCCTCATTGTATTTTCATCATCACTAATCCATCCTCTCTCCTTTCAACTTTGTTCAAACCTTTCCCTCCCTTTATTGAAACATTGATGCCCTTCCCTCCCATTGCATTAGTTCCCACAACATTGTAATATAGTAAGTGTTCTCAACTCATGATGGAAAATTAAAGCTTATGTTTTATGCATATAATGTGTTTAAGAATATAACTGTATGCTTAAGTCACTTCTTGTGTGGTTCATTGTTACTTTAACCCATAGAATGTATTGTTTACTTTAACATGTTTACATAGATTTGATCTAAAATTGGATGTTAAGCTAGAAAACAAATGACATATGTGAACAAAACTAAAAACAATAAGTCAAAGTGGATGCTCTTCTAATAAGCTAACCAAAAGCCATATAAACAACCATGCATGATCAATTATTTCTCATATTTAAAATATTTGAGAACTTGATAGGTACTAACAAATATTATTTTAATTTTCAAAAGGAAAAAAAAATCTAGAATCTCTATTTTCATATGACATAAATTTTGAAAATTATTTAATACTCTTAAGATTAGTATACCATTTAATAGTTATATATATATATATATATATATATATATATATATAATAATTAATATTAATTTTTTATCTTTATAAAGATGGAATAGGTACTCCATCTTAATATCATTTCTATCTTTGTGCTCATTTGATTAAGGATTTTCTTGCTATTTGAGGTATGTTTTAAGCTCTCGTTATAAATTACTTTATATGTTTGTGATTTATTACAAGCTTTACCTTGAAGTTTTTCATTATGAATGAACCTTAATTTCACGTTTGAAATTTAATACAATGATTAATTAAGCATTAATCATTCTATTAAATCTTGAATTGTCTGATTTGGTAATTTAGAAAGATATATTTTTTATATTTTGATTAATACATAGATGTTAAGTTTTGGCTTAAATTTGATGAAATTTTAGTTTAATGCATTTTGTTTTATTTTCTGGGTTCATACTTGATTATAGTGAATTTTATGTCTCCACTTTTATTTCATGTACTTTGAGATCAATGTCAAATGCTACTAAAATTTTGTCAAAATTAGGATATGAGACTTACTTTCTATATATCAATCATATATAAAAAATATATATTTTTGAATGGGATAGGGTCACACCTTATATAAAACAATGAGGTTTAAATGCATGATCTATGTGTGATTGTATTATAGAACGTAGTTATGGATTGTAGTTGGATCAATAGTAGACATACAAGCGATGAGTATGAGAATGACATAGAAAAGTTTTTCGAATTTGCTAAAAAGAATATTCCTAATAGTAATCAAAGTTTCTATTACCGTTGTATTAATTGTTTGAATGAGAAACAATTAGATGTTGAGAAAATATGAGAGCAACCTTCTTTGTGATGACTTTTGCAAAAGTTATATACCATGGAGATGGGATGATGAATTGTTAGACATGAAAGTGTGTCCCAAACAAAGGAAGTAAATGTAAATGTAGATTATCATATTGAAGACATGATCCATGACATTTGACCAAAGTCTTTTCAACAAACACATGTACATGATTCTCAAAAAAATGATGCAAAAATGTCTTTGTATGAAGGATGTACGAATTTCATAAGGTTATCAGCGATACTAAGATAGGTTAATCTTAAGGCGAGAAATGGGTGGACTGATAAAAGTTTCACTGAATTGCTTAAGTTGTTGAAAGATATGTTTCTCAAAGGTAACACATTGTCAAACCATAACTGTGAGGCAAATAAGATATTGTATTTGATGGGTATGGAATATAAGAAAACACATACATACCCTAAAGATTGCATATTTACAAGGAAGAGTATGAAGCATCGGATAAATGTCCTACATGTGGAGAATCAATCACGCTATAAATTGAAGGATGGTGATTCTAGTAGTGATGAGATAACAAAGGGTCTTCTTTCGAAGGTATTATGGTATCTTCCTACAATTCAAAGATTTAAGCGATTTTTTGCTAATACAAATGATGCAAAAAAACAAAAACCTTACACGACATGCTAATGAGAGGAAATGTGATGGTCAACTTCGTCATGTGGTTGATTCTTTGCAATCGAAGAAAATTGATTTTTTATTTCCAAATTTTTTTCAGTGAATCAAGAAGCCTTAGGCTTGCACTTCCTACAAATAAAATGAATCATCATCGTAAGTTTTTATGTGTAATAAATTTATTTTATAATGTGTTATAACTATCAAACTAATATAATGCAATTCACACTATTCTTTTCTTATGGTAGAGCTATGGATGGGTATGAAAGGTTGATGGATTTCCCATTAGGATCTAAAAGGAAGCCTACATGGATTTATCTCCAAGAAAGTAGCTTACAACCCAAAAAAATAAATATTGAATATATAATACTTAGTTTAATAGTTATTAATTTTATTTAAAATTTAAGAATCCTTTGTAATGTCAAACATAATTTAGAAGTTATATGTGTGGGTATTATGTCATGAGACATATCTTGACCGTTGTCACTATAGGGATTATTGATTTATGGAAAGAGGTATTACAATTTCAATAACTTACAAGTATGAGTATTATGACTTTAATTAGTTCATAAGCTAATACTAACTTATATATTATTTAGACTTTGAAGATCTTCAACAATCCAATTCCTATTGATTAACATAAAATTTCTAAGATTCAACATTGTTGGAGAACATATTTTCTTAAAATTAGCAATTTATATAAATTTATTACATTAAAATGTACTTTATTTGTTACAGTATGTTTAGAATGTTTATCAAGATTTTAATGAGATAGTACCTATTTTGTGTTGAGTATTGTATTATGGACTGTCTATTTTCTAAATTACAGGGAAGAAATATATAAAATGTGTGAAATGATTTAATAGGAAAACACCTTTAATGAGAGGAGCAATGAAGGAACAAAGAAATTCAAAATAATTTTTTGAACCAAAAACTAGCTTCCAGTTCAAGGAAAGCAGAAGAAGATAAGAAGATAGGCAAATTGACCATTTTGCCCTTAGGGACAGAAATTACCAAAATACCCTAAGGCTAAAAATTTTACAAATTTTGTTATTTTTCTTAATTTAGGAATAAAATGAAGGGAAATCTTTATTTTATGTTTTATCAGGAAAATTAAAAACTAAATATGAGATAACATTTCTTAGACTTTGAAAATTTTACAAAAATGACCAAAATACCCCTAGTTCATGAAATTTGAAATTCTTACTATTTTTGTTATTCTAGACAAGGAAAAGGTAGTCAGGATATTCTACACTCCAATTAAATAAGATTTATATCATTCGTAAACTAGAAATGTGATAAAATCCATTAAAAAATTAATTTGTATGAAAAATGACCAAATTACTCCTAGGATAAAATTTTAACATTCCAATTACTTTATTATCTTATCTACAGAATTTGGTAGTAAGGCCATTATACACTAGCACCATGTAAACTAAATACTATAATAAATCAAATGAGATAAACTTATACTTAAAAATAGATGTTTGTTGAAAATTACTAAAATACCTTTTCAATTACCAAAATAGTCTTTCTATTAGAAATTGGTCAAATTACATTCAAACCCAAAATCTTAATATCTCATTTCATCTTAGTTAAGTAATAAATATTAACTATGCAAGTTAAGACAAAGAAAATTGAAAGAACAAATGAAGTTACCCTTTTATACAAAGGATTTTGAACTAGACTTGATAATTTCAATTATTGTTTATGACCTTCTTTGATTATGAACGAGTTATAATATGTCTTGACTTACTTAAAGATTATTCTGAAAAGTAATAATAACTAATGGATAAACCCTAGGATAATGGATGACAATGAATTATAAAGAGTTCGATAAGTCTCCGTGACTTAAAGATCCTTCCCGCGGAATGAAATTTGGCTAGCAAGAGCCAATAATGATTTATACAATTGGTCAATTGATATTACTATGGTTGAATGATTAATATAAAGAAGGATTTTCCATCTATGGATGTTTTTGGGATCTTGTACCCTTAGACTTGATTGAAAGAAGGCAAAAGGTAGCAGTTAAATCATAATTCGTGTCAGATACAAGATTGGAGAAATGCAATGGATTGACTATAGAAGTTACTTGAGGAATGTATGCAAGCTTTGGAAGTCCTTGAGGGTGTAAAGGTGTCAAGATTGTGGATTGCCCTAGAACAGGGGGTCACGTTGTGACGACTTGGCAACCCCAACAATACAGAGCATTACCAAGATTGATGTAGAGCATTTGAGTCTTGTACCAAGTCAAGATATGTACTTCCAATCGTCACCCAAAACGTTGCAAATTATGGATAAAATTGTACGTTTCGCATAAGTCCTCAGGAATCAATAATAAGAGGCAGCGAGGGGCCCTAATGCGCTAGTATTAAATTAATAGGACACGTTACAGTGAGTACGAGTAAAACGATTATAGGTATGTCATTATATATGTTTGATGATGAACAGGTGACTCACTCCTACAAATCCTACATTTTTCAAGACAAGTTGACTAATGATTATCGTCCCTTGTTCCACTTATCTATAACCTTTCTTTGCGAAAGATGGACCAGGGATCCATTTTACCAGCTACATACCTACATCGAATATGTCCGATTTACTTTCTTCCTTGTAGAACCCTTTTCAACTTCTATACCTAGCCAGATAGATCTCCCTATAGTATTAACTCAAGTTGTACCTCCTAGGTTTTCAGATTCTCCTCCCAGAATCTCATCACACCCTAGAAGGAAACGACCAAATAATTCTGGTCAACCTTTTACCTCTGCTCTCACCAGCACTAGGTCATGTCCAAGGGAAGAATCATATGAAGAGGAAGATCCATCTAAAAACTCTAAAGGCAAGGAAGAATCTTAAACTTGAAATTTCTATCTTGTATAAAGCATCAAAGCTTTTTGATGTATATTGATGTAAATTAATGAATGAAAGTTAATCTTTAATTATTCCTCTAATTGTTGTAACATCCCAAATTTATCAATATAATGATAATATTTACATTTTTAGAATGTATCTTTTATTTATTCTTGGTTTAATTTATTTAGAATCTAATTCTTATAAATAAAATTATTACTTAATGAATGTTGTTTAGGGAAGAAAGAAAGAAAATAAGATTTTAGTAAGTAAGAATTTCAAATTTAAAAATAACGATAAAAAGAGTGAAAAATATAAATTTATAGAAATTTAATCCTAAAAGGAATAAGGAAAAGGATAAAAATAAGAAGAATTAGAATTAGAAACATAATAGAATTTTCAAAAATTAAAAATAAATATTTAAGAATTAAATAAAATTAAATAAACACTTTTAGATAAAAGAAATAAAAGTTTAGTAAATAAAATAAATAATTATGAAAAGAAAATTAAATTCAGTAAAAGAAAATATAATTAAGATTTTAGAATTTTTGAAAGAATTTAAAAATGTAAAATAGAATTATTAAAATTGAAAAAAAAATAGAAAATAAAAGTTAAAAACAAAAAGTAAAATAAAAGAAGAAAAGAAAAGAAAAGAAAAGGAGGAAGGAAGAAGAAAAAGGAGGCAGGATATGATCCCAATAGTAGGAGAAGCACAACGTTTTACTAACTAAACTACCCACGTGGGGTAGCATATAAAGGAAACAAGAAATACAAATAATAAAAGCATTGAGTTAGATATGAAAAATAAAATGCGAAGAGAAAAAAAGGTTTGGGGCAGGATTCGAAGGTGTGACCTTAGGGACGGAGAGGAATGGGAGTGTAGGATTTTCCATTTGACCATTAGGTCCATCGCTGTTAATTTTACGAAATTAAAACCATATAAGCCCTCCCAAAAATGCATTGACCGCCATTGAAGCAGTTGAGTCACCTTCAACCTCGAGCCACTTTCTTTTTATCTACAAATGCAAGCCATCCATACCTTGTTGAGCCACCTAGCTACCACCACCTAGTCTACGAAGACTTCGACGTGAAGCAAGGAGGGCCACAAAGGTCTATAAAAGGCAAGAGGAATGCGAATGAGGGGAGAACACAGAGAAATTCCATTTCAAAATTCTCTCTCATTTCTCCCTCTGGTTGCCTCAAATTTGTTCCATTAGTTCAAAATCATCAAGTGAACATTCCTGTTGAAGAAATTTCAAGAATAATGCAAGGAATCGTGATTTTGCAGAGGTTGTAGAGTTTCGCCAATAACGAATTGAGGAACCTCCAATCGAGATAGGAGGAGTTGTCTTTTCTTAAAATTCAAATTCTAGAATCGTTTTATATTACCTTAATTTGGATTCTGCATAGTTTCATGTTCTAATTCATACTAATTCTCCTTAATCGAATTGGAGTTTATTCAATTTGAACTCTATCAAATTTGAATTTGTTTGGTCATAATAGAGCTCAACTCGAGTTGTTAAAGGATGAAATTGAATAAGAATAGGATATAGAAGGATTCTGGGTGAATGAATTGACAAAAACACAAAAGCAACCGATGAGGAATAGCATTTGAGTGATATTGAGACATATCCTTTAATCATGGTAAAGATAGCCTATAAAAATAGGCAAAATGGACATGTCAAAAATCATTTGGGATTCCTTGGTCATGATTAATGGGGTATAGTGCATTTGTGGGAGTTTTCCACCATTACATGGGGTTGCAAAGTCCTAGTCATATTGTTGAATTGCACCATCTACATATCTTTAAGCTTACCCCTTTAAGCATTTATCTCTTTGACACTAAAAGTGCCAAATTGCTTACACATGCATGACTGCATAATAACAACAATTTCAACCACAACTTATTAATTCTTTAACATGTTCATCACATCATTGTTTACTAGGCTTGTCATGTTTTTCTTGTTATTCACTATCCACTAACTTAACGTTGTTTATGATTTTATAAACACTTACGTAAAATGTCATTAATAATTCCTTATTAATTTTATAAAATATTTTTTTTGTATCCCTAAAATACTAATATATTTATTTTCTTAAAATTTTAAATTATTTACCTCTCATTTTAATAATTTAAACATAACTTATTAGCTTAGTATTCCCTTAATTTAGTAAAAATACTAAATAAATTATGATAATTTAAAAACTTAATATTTCACCATAGATGATTGATTTAAATATTTAAAAGTCCATAAAAAATTTTGAAAGCCAAAACATTTGCTAAATAAATTAAACATGTGAAAATTTTAAGAAAACAACATTAAAACATTGTTATATTGCTTCTTGTTTTGAGACAATTTGTTAGCCAAAATTTTATAGTTAAAAGATTTTTGTTCAACATGAGTCATATTTCTTCATTAAAAATTGTCCTATAAATCTATTTTTCAAAATATTAAGCATTTTCTTCAATAAGTATCTACAAAAATTTTATACTAATTTTGTCCCTAAATATAAAACTCTTTTAACTATTCATACTTTTCAAGAAAGTTGGTTAATTTAGTTAGTAGATTAAATTTGTTGCTAATTTCTATTATTTTTTTATAAATTATCCTTAGAATTATTGGACTCACTATATTTCTCTTTGCTTTTAATTACTTCTTACCTAATTCAATAAGATGTGTTAGTCTTCTTCTCCATTTTTGACAAAAGAAAGAATGAATTTATCTTATTAATTTATAATTTTTTTTGTAAAGTCAGTAGGGTATCTTGGTAAAAAAAAAAATACAAAAGATACTTTAAAAATAATCTTATAAAATGAGACAAGCAAATTTAAATAAAAAAATTTATATTTAAAGACGAAGTTAGTAATATTTAAGGAGCAAACGTTAAAATTGTCTTTCAAAAGATAATCAATTAGAAATGTCACTTTCTCTACTAATTTAAAATAGATTTCAATAAAATTGGTACTATAATTTAACCATTAAATCTAGTTTTCATAAATATATAATTTTTGTACAATTTATGATGAATTTTTTCAAAACTGTTTTAAATAACATAAACAAAACTTTTTGACAAAAAGTGACATAGTTTGAAAAAAAGTAAAATAATAAAAAATAATTATAAAATTACATATAAAATATCATTATAAATCTTGTAATGTCTAGTTTTAGGATGTTCAACTTGTTTTTCCAAAACACTTTCATAATTAAACAAAATTGTGAAAACAATCACACTACTTACCTGCATTTTCCAAATACTTAAGTTAATTTCAACTACAATTAGGTCTCTCATTTTAATATAGGTCCAAGTGATTCTTGAAGAAAAGTTGTAGCCCCATGAGTCTATTTTAACCTCTAACAAAGCATTGTAGTTCCAAATATGATAAAAATATTAACTTGTGTTTAGATAGATTCACCATTAAATAACTTAGCATAAAACAACATATTGTACTTATTTCCAAACATTATTTATTAAATAACAACAAACAAAAACGTGATTTTTCCTTTGAACCAACACTATAACATATTTAAATCATCACCATATTACTTAGTGTCTTTAACACACTTTTGAGAAATGATGAGAATTATAAAATTTCCTTCAAACTTTAACCTAAAAATCAACCAAAAAAGAATCCCCCAACAAACAAAAGAAAATCTGACTTTAGACATGAGAATACAAAAGAATATGTTGAGGAACAAAAGAGTTAGGAAAAAAAGTGGAAAAAAGAAATAAACAAAGGGAGAGAAACTAGCCACACAAGACTTTCTCCTTCCACTTCTCTTTTCTCCTCACGAGGAATAGATCTAGAATTGTATTAAAGGGGGGGAGAATTTTTTTTACACAATTATTTAAATATCTAAATTTTAATAAATAATTATTTAATTAATAATGAGTTTCACAAAATATTGATTATTAATTTTATTCAAAAATTAGAAATAGAATACATGACTATAAAAATAAACAAACATCAATTCAATACTCCATTTTTTCTATTAATATTGTTATATTTTTATTTTTTTCTCATATTTATAAAAGGGTCTTGAAAAGGGGGCGGGGGTAAAGGAAGTAAGGGCTAGGAGTTGGATCTCAAATACAACAAGAGTTAGGGAATAAGGGAGTGTTGTTACATTTTTGTCTATGTTTAAGTGTGAAAAAATAGGGGCAAAAAGTTAACAAACAAAATACAATAACTTGGGATTTAGGGAATTAAAAAAAAAGACTTGGTTTCTCCAATAATAGGGAGTAAGGGAGTGTTGTTACATTTTTTTCCATGTTCAAGTGTGAACAAATAGGAGCAAAAAATTAATAGACAAAACACAAAAACTTGGGATTTAGGGAGTTAAAAAAAAACTTGGTTTCTCCTACAATGGGTGGTGGACCAAGCATGAGGAAAAACAAAGGAAAGGTTGTTTTAAGTACAAAGGTAAGTACATAATATCATGAAGGTGATTATGTCAATTGTACAATTAACTTTAATTTAAACTAGTTAGGATTCATTTGTAATTTTCAAACAGATTCATAGGTCTCTAGTGAATAAATATATATGTGTAGTTATATACATTAAGTATGAAATATTAAAATTTAATCCAAATGATGAGAATAACACCAATCAAGCTCAAGAATTTCTGTCAAGAATTTTAAGAAATTTAACAAAATTTGAATAAAATAAATTTTGTCATAAGAAAAATATCTAATGATTTTATGACTCATTAAAATGTCTCAAAGGGACTGATAAAAAAAATGCCTCAGGAGGTCTCTAGGATATCTCTTTAAGGATTAAAAGGTTATTTCCCTCTCAAAGTTACTACTTGTGTTTAAACTTAACCTAAAAATATATTCAAATAACAAACTTATTTTAATCCAAGGAAACATAAATTCTTAGAATTTCTTCAAGATTTAATTATGATTAAAACTATTTATTAGAATTAATTTCTTAAATCTTAATATTGCTTACTTACTTCCTTAGTGCATTATACATTGTTAGTTTGTTAAACAACCACGAGTTCTACAAAATACTTCAATAAATATAACAAAAACATAAAAATGTTACGTCAAGTTAAGTATACATGGGTAATGGCTTATCATGACACAAGGTTATTAATGATCGTGGCTTCAATGTGGGGTTCACCTAATTACCACCTGGAAGGCTCATTCCTAATATATACACGCCACTAACCTTACTATCACTAGGTTAATGGTCCTACCACAATTTTCATACATACTTGCTTGTAACAACAATTGCACACTCGTGCACGAATACATGTACATTGCAAGGGTAATGTGACACAATTCTAGCATACAACACAAGAAGATGAAAGTAATACACAAGATACTCAAAGGCATGCCCAAAGTGGAAATGGATGCAAAGATTGTAAAACTAAAGATTGTAAAACATGCACATGTGAAGAAACAATTAGACCACTCAAGAAAACTCAAAAAAAATGTATTACATATTATGAAAGACAAGAATAGAACAAGCACACGAAAGCAAGAAATTTTGGAAGCAACAAAATTTTTTTAGAGAAGATATGCACAAGATGAATTTGGCGTCAAAGTGAATATAATAAAGCTAGGTGATTTCAATTCATGTAGCTTAGAAATTTTGTAAGAAATGAATCTTATAGAGATTAAGAAAGAGACTAGTCCACTTCAATAATTTTGATTTATTAATTTTTTTATACTTGGGTCTTCAAACTCTTGATAACTGTAAAATCACCCCCAAAATATTTTCTATTTAGTCTTCTCTATTTTTTTAATGCACTAACATCAAAACCCTCTTCAAACAAATTTTTGAAAATCAAATTCCAATTCTTGCAAAATTTGTGAAGAACACATGAAGAACATGTTCATCAAGATTCAAAATCACAAAAGCACAAGAAAAGATGTTAGAATCACACGAAAAGTATTAGGAAGTGTTATACTATATCTAATTTAACATATAACAAGTGGTCACTTAACAAAATAACCACAACTAACATAAAATTCAAGAATCTTAAACATGAAGATAAACTTCAACACTTAAGAACACTCAAAAATCAAAGTACTCCAAATCACACAAAAATTATAAGGTTTTCTAAATCTAGACTATATCTACACAAATCTACAAGAATTTTAACAAAATAACATCACAATTGCAGTAGATGTAAGATTTAAGATCAAGAAAAATGAAGAACAAGATGAACATAAGACATGAAAGTGATGCACACTTAAAGGCTAAATCTGTACAAGATCTTCAATCATTTTAACACAATTAGATCTATGTTTTTCTATATTAGATCTAGGAATAAAAACTCAAGAATATTAAGAACATGACACTATGGGTTTTGAACTGTAACACTCTTTTTATTCATCATATTTTATGGATAATTGTTCTAGATATTTTATATTATTCTAAATTTTTAAAACTAGTCTTGTCAGGGGTTATAATTTAAAAGAGATATACTATCAACATCATATTTGAGTAACTATAATATTTCATTCAATAAGACCAATTCAAGCTATCATTACATTCTTCCAAAATAATTAACTAATACATTACAAAAAGAGGAGTCTAAAATGATCAAAACACTTATATTTCTACAAACATCCCTAGCTCGAATACTCTGAAGGGTCTTCTTCTTCTAAGGATTCCTCTCCTTTACCTTGACCATTTTCTAAGACTGAGCGTATGGATGAGTCTTGGTGTGGAGGGGTTTGAGCGCATCGATGTACTGTAGGAACATCTGGAGGAACACCTGTGAATCTAGGTTGTGGGGTCTAGGATAGGATTATTGGGATGTTTGTGTGATAGAACAACCATGAGACTTGACATTTGGAGGTCTAAAAGTGAATTTGACATAGCTCATGAAGGTATCATCTCCACTGGCCCGATCATGCGTCTATCGTCCTTTTAGGTATATTATCCTTAGATGAAAAAGGAGTTGAAATTCGTCCATCATTTTTATCTGAAATATGGGGTTGTAAGAGTGAGTCATGTATCTTTAAGCAAACACATACAAGTAGATTGTTATCTCTCTAGCTACCATAGACACTCATTTCACCATAACGTGCCTAATTAGGGATTCCACTCGATTTAGGGCCCTTCATAGCCTCCATTACTCCTTTCTTCGAGAAGACTTACACGAGTGTGTCAACAATAATCTAAGTTTTCATTTTAGGTTGACGATCAGGAGTACATATCCTGTCTGGTATTGGGTCCAAGTACTTAGTTTATTTTAGTTAAGTTTTTTTTCTATTTACACCCCCTGTTTACTATTCACATCCCCTTTTCTCTTTGCTAGGATGAAACTCAAACCCGAAATTGAACCAAAATTAGAGGTACCACCATCTTGGCAGCCATGGTAGTCACAGAAAATTCAAAACTTCGAATTCATGATTTTTGTGGAGTTTTTTTATCAATTAAGAGCATAATAATGAAATTAATAAACTTAGAAATGATTTTATACCAAAAATTCAAAAAACAAAAAGCTCCTTCTACCTTTTCTTAACTTCTTCGACGAGGAACTTGAGTTTTTTGGCGAGAAGGTCTAAATTGAGTTGCATTGCATCGTTTGCTCCGATTCTAGCATAAAAATGACACTAGCAAGATTTTCAACATGTCTATAATCAATTCGAGTGGAAGGATTCAAATTTCGAAGGTGAATTTGCACAATCTTGTTCTAGTTTTCGTGCCTTCCCTCCTCATCATGGTTTATTTATAAAACATTTGGGCCTAATTTTTGGGTTATTAAAATTGCAAGGGATGGGCGAAAGCGTTTGTGGCAGTGTTAGGGTGGGCGATTTTGGAGCTTGAGGGAAGGGCGGTTCGTAGAGATTCTGTTCGAGGAAGAAGGAGAATTGTAGGGTATGGGGGAGGTAACATGGCTGCCTCTCATTCGCTAGAGTAATTTTACTTAAGTTATATAAAACAAAAGGAGCATTTTAAGACACTAGACCCCTATACTAGGTCCTGACCTCGAGCCCCTGCTGTGCCATTTTACCTTTTCGCATTTTGATTTGTTTCCCCCTCCCTTTCTATCATTAGTTTTTTAATTAATCTTTCTCTTCTCTTAGTGCCACGAACTCCCAACTCAGATGACAATGTGGTCTTCTCTTCCTCTCTTGCAGGGTCTGGGTTCGAACCCAACGCTACTCCTTTTCTCTTTTCCTTTCTTTTTTTTCATAATTTTATTTTTTCTTTTTATTTTTTGTTTTAATTGTTTAAAATTATTATTTTTTATTTCTGATTTCTCCTAAAATCTTATAAAATAATTTTATATTTTTCTTATTCAATTCCTATATTTTCTTTTACCAAATCTTTAGTTTGTTTTGATAAAATTTATTTATTTCATTTATCTAAATATTTATTTATTTGTATTTAATTAATAAAATTATATTTTTGACTTCTAAAAATTTATATTATAATTTTCTAATTTTTTTTATTCTTTTCTTTCTTTTATTTTTATTTCATCTAAAATTTCTAAATCTATTTTCTATTT
>JAMLFT010007023.1:0-15324 GCA_026544285.1 Pachyrhizus erosus
ACCTATATAACTTTATAATTTTAAATAAATTTTAACTGATAAAGGAGATATTTAAAAAAGTAGTATATTAGAAAAACTCACTAGTACTACTAGTACATTCTCTAGGAAAAAAGGGCACTTTTACATACATAAAAGGGCACATACCTTAAACAAAAATTATTTAGAAGATATGGACTTGTATTCTTTAGTATTTGTAAGACTTAATAAGAAAATAGAAACTCCAAATTGAATAAAAGTTTTTCTTTTTCATTATTATTTTTTAAAGTTGCAAATCATTATATTTTTTCAAGTAATCCATTGCAAAGAAACAAAAATAGAAGCAAACCTACATCATGATAAGAGATTATGAAACATATGAACTATGAAGCAATAAGTTCTATTACATACCCTGGTCGCATCAATATTTTGTGAGTCTTAAATCTAAATTAACGAGGTAATATTGGTAGAAGGACTATGCCACAATGTTAGTAAATAAAATTAATATTATTATTATTATCATTATATATTAAATTAAAAAATAAATATTATTATTAGTGATGGGTGATAACTATTATGTGAAAATTTTTAAAATATATTTTGTAAGGTTAAAAAAATTAAATATAGAATAAAAGTTCATACTACACAAGATTGTCGTGTTGCTTGAATGTTCATATTTATTGACTCAATCTAAAATAATTCGTTTATAATTGGATTGGTTTGGAACGAATTTTTTTTAAAAAAATATATGTATAAATCATATTATACTCAATTCATAAACTTTTGATTGAGTTATGAGTTTGATCAAATTTGACCTAATCGGGTTCATAAATATTTTTATCTTAAATTGTTTTTAAATTCTCATTTATTTTAAGTAACTAATAACATTAAATTAATCAATAAAAAATTTAAAAATATTTTAATAAAAAAATCATATAACTACTTTATTAAATTTTTTAGATAAATCTTTAAACTGTTAACGTCGTTGTTATATTATCATTTAATATATTTATTTTACTATAATGACTAAAATAAAAATATTTAAATGATAGAAAAATTAATAATTAAAATAAAAAAATTATTTATTAGAAACTAAAATTATATTTAAGTAAAAAAATGTATAATAAGTAATAATATTTTTTATATTTTCATACATTGAACTTTGTCTTTTTTTTTTTGTCTAAATTGAAAAAATTAAATAGAATACTATTTGAGTGCAATTCACTATTTTCTTATTCTCTTGTTTCTTATATAATAATGGAAATATTTTTCTTTAATAAGTAAATATGTTTTTTCTTATATAATAATGGAAAGATCTTTTTTTTTTTTTTTATAAATAAATATGTTTTTTTGTCTCTCTCTTTTTTTTTTCCGCTAATTTTCTTGCCTTCCAAAGGAGTGTAAATGTCAAAATTATCTAATACCAACAATTTTTTTTTTTATAAATATATCATGAATTTTAATTCTGTTTGCTTCACTGCCCTGGAGTTCACTTTCGGAAATAAATTTTCATCTCCAAACATAGCATTCGACAGCCAAATTACAAGTTGTCCCCAAAAAACTCTAAATTTTGAGGGATATAGTTTGCTCGGGTCAAATTATGAATTTTAGACCATTCAATTTGTTAAATTTCGAGGGATTCGGTAAATTAATCTAATGATCTAATTTTTTATTTTAAATGATTTTTTTTATTTAATTATTAATTTATTTTTATATTTTTTAGACTTTCAAATCATAAAAAAATACTATTAAACATGTATATTAACTTATATAATATTTTTTTGTTTTAGTTAATAATCTCGATAAAAAAATTATTATTGTTTTATCAATTTAAATAAGATTGTCAAATAAAAGATATCAATACTTTATATAAAAATATAAAAAATTTATGATAATTTTAAACAGTCAAACATTATTTTATGGTAATGTTTTTAATAATTTAATATTTATAAAAAAATTGACAAATTTATATTATTAATTTTTTTCATAATAAATAAAAATTGATTAAAATAAAATAATTCTATATCATTAGACTAATTTAATATTTTGAAATAAGAAAAAAATATAAAAATAATGTAAAATAAATGAATAAATGTATATAAAAAATCTATAAAAACATAGAATTTTAAAACACATTTGACCTAAGTAAAATCACTAAATCCAAATTCAAATTTCAAATCTGTCAATTCTGAAGGACACGACAAGGAAAGTCACGTCAACAGATGTGTAGTTGAATTGAATTGATTGAAAAGGTTTACATAAGGAGTACCAAAGCTGTTTGATTTTCACTATTTGAATATTTTATTTTGATATATATTTTAATTTTATTAGTATAAATATCGTTGTTGCATTTTAATTGTAAACCTTAATTATGATTCGGATAAAAATTAAAATAGACTAATTTTTATCTAAAAGCTTATAGTTTAAGACTTTTATCATAAAAATCTAAGTACACCTAAACCTGTGCACCGAAACGATACAGCAAGCATACCTGAAGAGTTGTCAGCAAATTTCATTTCATAAGTAACATCTTTTATATTCTATGAATACTTTTATATTTTTATAATATTTCTTATAATCATTTAATTTTTTGTAAAAACTATTAAATAAATAATAAATATGTTTAATATTTAAAATTAGAATAATATTTCGAATACTCTATCTAACAATTAAAAAATATTTTAAAAATATTGAAAGCAAGCAGGGAGTTACATTTTGTACAGAAGTAGCCACGGTGACGGCTACCTCTTTCTAAGACTATTAGAATTAATTAAGAGAAATGTAATTTATTACTCTTAATAAAAGTTTCAACCCTACCAAATTATTATGAATGTAAAGCATTTACAAATTAATATATTTTTTTTGTTAATATTACTATGTCTTCATTCTTCCTGTCTTTCACTTGTCATTTATCTTATAATTTAATTATTCTAATAAAAACCTTATGACTTAAACTCTTTAAGTTGAAAATTTTAATTAGAATGCACTTCTTTACACAGTCATTTAATTAAAATTTGTCATATGCAGTGAAATTGTTTATTTTTCAATAATAATTTAAAAATTATATTTAAGATGATTCTTAATTAATTAAGAATATAATTTTTATCTCTCATTTATTTTTTAATTTCATATATATTTCTGAGAAATACTTTCTATGCAACTTACCACAGCTACGCATTCATGACATGTTTACGTTAGCCATTCGTCATTACCCAATGTTTGTGGTGCCGCCCTTCACTGTAAGGAAAACGCTGTCGTCACGGCTTGCGACTTCAACCTTAACAGTACAAACTAAGTCCTACAAATTAAACCTTCCCTTCTATATCATTGTCATTCAGTGTATTACTTCATCACATTCTTATTTTTTTTTAAAAGAGAAAGATATATATCAATGTATTACTTTCGTGCATAGTGTTTTGTCTATTTAATCGTTTCTTCTTTTCTAAGCTTGTCTCCCTTTGTCAATTCAGGACTGGGTTAGATTTTCGGCCTCCTGCATTAACTTCCATCTCCGAACCACTTCCATTTTTTGATGGAACCACAAGGTGCCATTTTTCAATCAACTCTGTTTTACTTAGTTATTATATTCTTCTATTTATCTAATTACAATACTGTCCATTATTTTGCTTCTTGGTATGAATATGATCATTTAATAATGAGGGTGTTAACTTGGATTGTCTTTTTAGGTTGTACATTTGCTATCTGTGTCCTTATGCCCAACGCGCATGGATAACTAGGAACTGTAAGGTTGTTTTCGTCACTATGCCTCTTTCATAAAATCACTCTTCTCTAGCTTATCTAAAATCTTAAGTGTATAAATTAAAACAATTTTCAATTAATATCTTCATCTTTTATAATTTTTGTAATTGGATTCCTAGAATTAATAAAACTATTACAATTTGTATTTTTTTTTAGTAGTTTCAAATTCTCATAAACTAATTTCATAAATACAATTACAAAGATTTTATGAGATGAAGGACTTAATTATAATTTTTTTAAAATTTAGAAACCTAATTAAAATTTTTTAAAAAGTTTAAAAAGAGCTACTAATAAATTTAACCTTCCTTTTAACTTTTCTTTTTTGTTAAAAATATTTATGCAGAAATTTATCCCTAATATCTATATTCTTTGAAATATCAATGAAAGCACTGTACCTTTATGTTTATTAATTAGTGATGATTTGTGAACTACAGGGACTGCAAGACAAGATCGATTTGGTTCCTATTGACCTGAAAAACAGGCCTTCTTGGTATAAGGAGAAAGTTTATCCTACGAATAAGGTAGATACCATGCATAGTCAGTATTTTAAGTGGAGAAAGCTATTTGATTTGCTTGATACATCATATCACGTTCTTCTTATGTCATAGGTACCGTCGTTGGAGCACAATGGCAAGGTTTTAGGAGAAAGTCTTGATTTGATAAGATACATAGATGCCAACTTTGAAGGGACACCTCTATTTACCAGTGTAAGAAGTATATATTAATTCTATATACATTATTGCTGCCCATTCCCCTATAGTATATGTCTATTTTCAAAGGGAAGTCATACTGAAAGGAAATTTTCCAGGATCCTGCCAAGAGAGAATTTGGTGAGCAGTTGATAGCCCATGTTGATACGTTCACCAGTGGCATATACCCTACATTTAAAGGAGATCCTGTACGACAAACCAGTAAGATCTTAAAGTTTCTTAGTCAAAGAGTATATATATATAAATATATTGAGGAATTGTATGGTTTAAAATTGATCATTTGAATCAGGTGTTGCTTTTGATTACCTGGAGAATGCTCTTGGTAAATTTGATGATGGACCGTTCTTCCTTGGCCAATTTAGTTTGGTAGGTTGAAATTCTCATCAATCTTGAAATTCTGTTAATTGGCCATTAAGAGCAATTGTATTCGTTCACCAGAAAATTTTGTGGATTTCTGATCCATATATGATCTAGTTATATAGAAGGAAGATGAGTTGCCCTACTAATATATCATGATGTAATAAAAAACATTGTTATAGCATAAGCAAAAATGCATGATATTTGCCCCCCACGACATTCTAATGATTTATAAACTGTGGTTATCGTCAGGCCGATATTGCCTACCTTTCATTTCTTGAAAGGTTCCAATTGGTCTTCTCAGAAATTTTTAAGCACGACATCACAGCAGGAAGACCCAAACTAGCCACATGGATTCAGGTTCGTAGTTTCTGTGCAATCCAAAAACATTAGTAAATTGAATTAAGTTTGCATTCATCTCTAAGATGATTTGATCATAAAATCCGCTTTATCTCAGTGGAAATGGAATGATCTATTTGAATAAGGTTTGACTGTTCGCGTAATTCTGATTTCTTTAGATTTACTGATTCCAAAATACGTACATTATTTTGTGTGTTGTTATTTCAGGAGGCGAATAAGATTGATGGTTATAAGCAGACAAAAGTTGACAGGGAGGAATATTTGGAAGCTTTTAAGAAAAAATTTATGGTATTATGAACTTCATCTACTCATAAATCTTAGATAATTTTGTTTGAAAATTTGTGGTTGCTGTCTTGCTATGCGTTTGCTAACCAGTTTATGTTTATACTCTGTAGGCTTAAAAGTGAACCGTGAGTTGCTGCTGCGCCGGTGTTTAAGATATAGTCAATAAAGATTTGTTTACATTTATGAAATGTTTTTTCAATTTAAAAATGGTGTTTTTTATTTTCTTGTTGCAGTTGCTTTGATTTCTCGTTAATGCTTCCGTATGGGACCATCCAATTGTATAGTCCCTCAATTTAATAAATAAGTTGAAGACATGTTAGATTTGGATTTGTTAACTTAATGTTATGTGCCTATCATTATTTTATTTTGTTCTGAAATTATTTTTACCTTAAAAGATAGACAACCTTTTTTTAACCGAGTAGGAACTATTTCTCATCGTCCGGTTGATGCACCAACGAAAGTAAATGTAAAATTTGTCAGTGGATTCGATAATTAAGGATTTGTAATCGCTTTATGGGGTCAATCCAATGAATGAAAATGATATAGAATTGATAGTTCTCTTCTGGAATCACTCTTACTTGAAAGGAGCTTCTAACATCTATCAATTTCTCAATTTTAAATTAATTTTTTATCTTGAATTTTATTTAATAACTTAGGAAAATGTAATAAAAATGTGAAAACCAAGTTAGTTAACTTATATAAACTTACGATGAAGTATAAAATATTTTAATGAAATTAAAAAATGACTTACATTAAAATTTGAATCCTAAATATGAATACTTTAAAAGAAAAATTATACCACCTATAATAATACTATTTAACTTGAATAAGATTATAAATAAACAGATGTGAAATTAAAGAAAAAAACATGAGACTCTTACCAATTCTAAACTTTTATAAATTAAGTATTTTGTTCTAAACAATTATAAGTTTCACACAAAAAAATTTTAGGTGTTACAAAGATATTCTTTATACTCAACACATATATTATTTACTTATTATTCACTATCCGATCCCTTTTTAAATTAGTATACCAATGAATCATTGACTATTGAACTTTACAATAAAATAAAAACGTAAGAAAAATTAAAAATAAATTAATTAAGTATCAAATAAAAAATAATTAATTAAGTGTCAAATGAAAATTTCAATACCTCCTGATTAAAAAAATAAAACAAATACAAAATAGCGTTATCATTCAAGATTCAACGTGCAACATAAAGAAAGAAAGAAAGCATTATTCCACACAACCCTTTACTTAGCTTACGGATTAATCTGTTAGAATTAATATGAAATTCTGCCGACAAGTGGGTTGCTTCTAGATCTTACCAATTGAATATAGATATGTAAGAATGGGTAATATAATAATTTACGAATTAAAAGAAAACATTATTAATTCATTACAGCATACACTAGCAAAGACTCACAAAATGATAAGTCAAACTAAGGGCAAATAAGTCATCACCGCTGTCGCAACATTGCACTAAAAACTGAATATAAAAACTAAGCAATGGTTTCCTTGAATGTAGCAAGTAAACGCCTCTTCACTTTGCATCATATCAGATCACTAGTATTTTGCAAGATCATCAGATCAATGGCTACTGCGTAAGTATTTAATTGTTTTAATTAATATTTCTAATTCCAAATATTGGTAACTGTTTAATTACCTGAATCAATTGGTTTTCTCTAACGTTGTTGTGTGTGTCGTTTAATTTAGAGGTGTGGAAGAAATTCGTCCTCCTACGCTTGGTGCCACATCCGAACCACCACCTCTTTTTGATGGTACAACCAGGTTAGTTTCTCACTTAACCATTAGATTCCAATTCACCCAGGTTTCGTGGTTTTGTTTTGAGGTTCGCAATTCGAATGATCATCGATTCTCATATTCAACCGTTTTTCTGTTTTAGGCTGTACATTAGTTATTCGTGCCCATTTGCTCAACGCGTATGGATCACTAGGAACCACAAGGTTATTTTCTCTGTCTAAAGTATCTGTTCCCTCATTCATGTGCTTCCTGGATTTATATTCGTATAAATCTCTTTATACGGTTATGCGTTTTTTTATAACTTATATTTTTATTTATATGTAGAGACAAAATTAAAAATTCAAGTTACTCCTTAGTATTAAAAATATATTATATGTGTCTTTAAAGGAGATAATTTGTAAAGACAAAAAATTTATGCATTTATTCTTACATGATAGTCATTTTTTAGTTTGATTCTTATAATTGATAGTAATTCTGTATTATTTGTCAAGTATTATAGTGACAATAACAAAGTAAAAGTCAATTTTAAATTTGTAAGGAGTACATTGAAGAAGAAAAATAAATAAATCAAACGGAACAAAAGATGAATGTAACCGAAGCTATATTTAACCGTACAGTTATTATAGTGTCCTTTGACTTTAAGAAACTATTATTTACTCTTTCATTTATAGCCTTGGTTGTATGTACCTGTTTCGACTGCTGTAAATAATTGATTTATTTTTTCGTAAGTTAGGGTTTACAAGACAAGATCAAATTGGTTCCTATTGACATTCAGAACATGCCTGCTTGGTATAAAGAGAAGGTCCACCCAGAAAATAAGGTAGGTAATGTTAAGGGGGGAAAAATAGTTATATAAAGAAATGAAAAAGTGACTGAATTATTTGATTATTGATTATGTTTTCCTTATATATGATAGGTACCATCTCTTGAACACAATGGCAAAGTTTTAGGAGAGAGTATTGACTTGATTAAATATGTAGATGCAAATTTTGAAGGACCATCATTATTTCCTACCGTAAGAATAAAAACATTAGCTTATTCATGATAAAACATTCTATTTCTCCTTACTCCTAGTCCTATTCGATAATGGGATAATCATGTTAAGAATACATTTTTCAGGACCCTATCAAGAAGGAATCTGGAGAGGAACTAATAAAGTATGTTGATACTTTTACCAAAGATATGTTTAATTCATTCAAAGGCGATCCAATAGCACAATCGGGTAAGAATTAAATTTCTAAATCGAAGGATGTGATAATAAATATAGAGTGTGCCTTGTTTAAAATTGATCATTTGAATCAGGTGCTTCATTTGATTACGTGGAGAATGCTCTTGGTAAATTTGATGATGGGCCTTTCTTCCTTGGCGAATTTAGTTTGGTAAGTTAAAAAAAATTAGGAGACTTCAAATTTAGATTGGTTAGCAAGTCATTTTTGAGGAAGTAGTCACTTGATATCTTGATGAAAAAAATTTACAGCCATGACTAGAGTTTTTCATTCTTAGACAAATAAATAAATTATGGTAATTATCAGGTGGATATTGCCTATGTTCCATTCATTGAAAGATCCCAAATTGTCTTCTCTGAAGTGTTCAAGCATGATATCACAGTTGGAAGACCTAAATTAGCAACATGGATTAAGGTATTTTAGAATATTGTTTTACTTTCTTACTTAACCTAAATAACAATAATAATAATTGAATATTCATTTTTAAGATAAATCAAATTATTATTTTTTATTTGCTCTTGAAGTCAATCTCCAACTCTGAAAATAAAATCCTAATATTTTTGTTTAGATGATGAAAGATTTTAAGAAAGAAGTAGAATAGAGAGAAAATAATAAAAAACACGTAGATTTTTAAATTATTTGAATTGAAAGAAATAAGAAAGAAGTAAAGAAAAAATAATTATATATTATAAATATAATTTTTTTTATAATATAAATAAAATAATAAGTAAGTCATTTTGATGTGTTAATGTGAACTCGTCATTTTTTTAATTAAAATTTATCATATTAAAAGAGAGTTTTTCTTATATCGATTTTATTATATTTTTCTCTTTTCTCTTACCTCTTTTCTCTTCAAAATCACTTAAATTTTATTTTCTATCTCACTTCTCACTTTCTTAAATCTGTTGAAACAAATCATCCGTAAGAATCACATTTGAACACTTTTGATAGAAGCTAGGCCACAATAATAAACTGTAAAAAAAAAAGAAAAAAAGAAGCATTTTAGTTGACTGGTCTAATTAACATTTTTTTACAGGAGTTGAACTATAACGACGCTTATAAGCAAACAAAATTGCTTAATCCACAAGAGTTCGTTGACTTCATCAAAAAACGCTTCTTGGTACTGTATAATATTAATTTTTATCGTAATTGATTTTGTTTATAATTGTGGCCTACCTTCTATTTATATATACTTCGTACCTTTTTATTAATCTTAAATGTTATTATCATGCAGGGTCAGTAAACATCATATATACAGCAGCAGGTGTCTATGACATTATCCAATGAAGTGGAAGGTGAATAAATTATATAGTATGCTTTAAGTTTTATACTACAAACTTATAGGCTTGTGTAATGGCCAACGTTTCAAGTAGTTTGAATTTGTAACACTACTACTATTTCTGTACCAACTTCAGTGTATAATATTGTCATATAATAAATTAAATAAAGATATGATTGGTATGTATATGTAATGTTTGTGTTGAAAAATATGCAAGCCCCAAATTGATCTTAGTAATGAAAACTAAAATATATTAGTGGAGTCTATTTAGTTTAAGATGTTTGGACAATACGATACCTCCCTAGTTTAAATAGTAGCCAGTCTGTTCAAACTCTCTTCTCTTGTTGGATCCACACTTGATATTTTTAAGTGAAGTCAAAGCCAAAATGACATAACAGAGATAAAATAAAATAAAATAAAAAGGACTTGAAAGGGTGTGTTATATAGATTATACAAGTCCCTCTATATGGATGGAAGATCGTTCTCTTGCCTAATTGATAGAATAATTAACAAACGCCAATGATAACTTAATTTTTTGGTTCAGTATAAGAGGATGACAGTGAAAATAAAAGAAATTAAGAAAGAGATTAGAAAGATTGCTTTAACTTTCATTGTTGAAGATTAGGTCTTATTATATATTAGTGAGCTTAAAAACATATCAAAAAAATATGAGTAGAAGATCATGAACTTAAAGTGTTAAAATTTGTTGATTAACTAGTAATTCAAGCTAAAGGTTTAGTAATATTCTATTCCTTGGAATTAACGCACACATAAATTTAGTACTGTATCAAAACTTATATTACTTATGATTTAGATGTGTCTATAGTAATATTATTTAATTAGTTTCTTTAATTTTTAAATTATTAATTTATTAAAAAATATTTTAAACAAAAAATATTTAAATATAAAAAGTTTAATATATTTTAAATTTTTATAAATAAGTTATTGTTTTTATTTTTTTTAATATTTTCTATTAATTTTAATTCCCATAAATAATCTGCATGAGCGATTACTAGAGTGTGTTCTTCAATATATTTAATTCCACATCACATTCGCAGCATATGTTCTTCAATATATTTGGAAGAATCTTAACTTCCGTCTGATGGTATGATAAATGAGACGAGTTATGATAATTTATTTTATTTTATTTTAATTTAATATTTATTAAAAATAAGTTTATTTTATATTTTATCTTACTTATTAAAATAATTTTTATTTTAAAGAGGAGTTGAGTGAGAAATTGATAAGATTTTTTTAATTTATTTTTTTTAATATTTAAGATAGATAAAACTTTTATTTGTATATATTTTTAAAATAAAAAACTCTATTTTAAAAAATAATTTAAATTATAATTTTTATAATTTGTAAAATAAAAATTAAATTTAGAGTAAAATATATTTTAGATTCTTTTAAAATTATAAATTTGGATTATATTTTAAAATTTCCTTATTATTTTGGTCTATGTAATTTTAAAATTTAAAATATACATGATTTGTAATTTTAAATAAATTAAAATAATAAAAAAAATAGAAAAACTTAAAAATATATTTTATCTTAAATTTTACTTTTTAAAAAATATATGTAACATTAATTAAAAGAATAATTTTATTATTTAAAAATAGTGTATATCTTATCTTATTGTTATATGATTTGTTATTTAATATAACAAGTATTATATTTAATTAAAGTTTATCCTATTACTTTTATCATGTATGTTCGTCCTAACATATTTTAACTATTAAACGAGTTTTAAAATGTTTTCTCCCTCATTTAAAAATTTAATAAAATATTCACTAACTAAGAAAAAAAATATTATTAAAAATAAGTATTTATTACATTAAAAATAAAAGTTGCTTTATATTTATTTTTAGGTAAGGAAAATCTTAATTGATATTTTACAAACATTGAATAAAAAATAAAAGTAAAATATATGTAATAAAAAAATATTAAATGATAAAAATTATTCCATATTATTAAATAATAAAAATTATTTATAAGATATAAGATATACTAAATATTTTGAATCACAATTCATTTCCTTAATATTCATTAATAAGATTTTTTTCAAGACCAGTGGTATCTTTATGGGAAACTACTTTATTTGAGTTGAAAACATTTATAGGATAACAAGATTATTTCTTTTTTCATACACATTGTTAAATTCGAGATTTTATTTACGTAAAACTAATCATATATCACTTGAATCAACCATGGCTCATTACAATATTATCTAATTCTATAATACTTACTTTAAAAGCTATAAATTCAACAATTTTTAATTAATCAATAATGTAAAATTGTAGCCTCAATGAAAATGTGACTACTGATTAACAATTTTCTTTTTAACCGCTTAGTCCATTGCCAATTATCAATGTGTTAGTGACTGGTTAATGGCAGCTGCATGAGAGATCTGTTTCTTTCATATGTCTCTAATTATTTTTCATTACTGCAAATGATGAAATTATCAGAATAATCAATTCATCTTTTTCAGTTTTCTAATGCCGTTAAGATTTATCTTTTTTTTTTTTTTATGAGAACATGTTGATAAAAAAAAATGGCAAGAAAACTCGGAAAATTATGCACTCATAAGCAATGATGTGTGATTTTAATACTAAAAGCGAGAAAAATTAATACTTAATTTTGATATCACAATGATTTAATATCACGGTTTTAATTATCTCAAATAAAAGTATTTAAAAGAGAATAAAAAAGCACTTCAAATATAAATATGTAATGTAAAACATGTGACTTTTTTTTTCCATCAATAGCAATTATTTGAAATCATTATTAAAATAATTTTATATCAATTGGCCTCAACACGATTAGAATACCACAATAGGATTTTAATATCGTGACGTCGGTTTTAAGATTAATCTAATAGAGAAAGAGAATAAATAATAATTTAACATAAATAAAATGGAAATTATTTATAAATAAGAATATATGTATTATCCAAAATAAGCTTATTTAATAGAAAAAAACTATGAATAAACAGAAATTTGTAAATAAGGCTATAGCTTGTAAAATAAGAATAGTTTAAAATGGTTAAAGAATAAAGTTTTTTTTTTTTGGGCTAGTTTTGAGATAACACAAAATGTATCTCTGAAAAGAAAAAATAAGAATACTTAATTAAGAGAATACATTAAAGATAAAAAAATTTAAATTATATATTCTAATTTTTTATTTACATTAAAATTTGAACTCAAAATAGTTAATTAGACAGAAATAATTTCATATTAATTAATTTATATATTCGGTAGTATTTTAATCTGTAATATAAAAATCAATAAAATGACATGTAACGAGAGTAAGAATTCATGCATATCCATTTTCGATTAAGACGGGTATTAACTATACACTCTGTAACACGTCTTTTTTTATTAATTAAAATTTATAAAAAATATATATATATATATAATCAAGAAAAAAATTTATTAAATAAAATGCAAAACCTCCCAAATATTAAAAGTTTTAATAAATTTTGATAAATAAAATAACATATATTTAAGAGAAGAAAATCTGAAAGTGTGTTAGAAAAATGATTCCTAACATTTTTCTTTATACTAAAAAAACATTGTAATTTATTAGAACTTAGTAATAAACGAATGGGACAAGTGGCTGGTTGGTAGGACCTTGGAAACTGGAAGTAAACTTGAAAAAGACTTTGGTGCTGCATGCCACACCAAAAAATAGTCTTCACTCCTAAAGCAAATTTGGCATTTAGACACCATCCAACATCACATTCCTACCATATGCTTCTTGATTAATGTTTGAGAGTGCCAAGAAGTTTCTTCCAAACACTAAGAAAATAAATATTTAATGAGGACAAAAGCTTTCATTATATTAGAAATATAAATTACTTACCATTAAAAAAATTATTTTATTTTTTTATGTAAGAATTTTTTATTATTGATACTTTAAAATATTGAATAAAAAATACAAAATGACATTATGTAGTAATTCTTTTTATCATATTAAAATCATAAACATTATTTCATATTTTCTTAAATAATTAAAATTATTTATAAGATATGTTAATTTTTTTTTATCATAATTAATATTCTTAAAGCATTCATTAGTAGAATTTTTTTAGACCATTTATATCTTTTTGGGAAACTATTTTATACGAGTTGAGAAGATTTATAGTATGGCAATATAATTTTTCTGCTGAACTTTTTTCATATATATGGTTGGAACCCTTACATTTTTAAGAAACAAAAAAAATATTTATTACTTGAATGAATCATTCATTAGTTTCTTTTTTTAAAATTATATTTATCTTTTATGAAAAATAATTTTATTTAAAATAAATAAAATTATTATAAATGACAAAATTTTCACTCTTAGTATTTTACACGTTAATTTAATAATATGACTCTCAAATAACTGAAAATATGAATAAGTATATTAAATGCACGTCTATAATCACACCCTTATATTTATTTGTACGAAAATGATTTTTTTAAAGATTACATGTATTTTTTATTAAAGAAAATTTTATTTAAATTAAATAAAACTATTATAGAAGATAAATTTTTTCCTTTAAATATTTATATAACTGTATATTTAAAACTTGTATCTCTAATTAAATTAAAATAACTCGGTTATTTAATCCAGATATTCTGTAGTTGCGTGGAAACGATTTGATATTGTGTTTGTCAAATTTATTTTAATGTACAATAAACTTTTAAAATATATAATATTTATTATAAATTTAAATATTTAATTTATCTAAAATTTAACATACATAATTGTTAAAATGATATTATGCAAATTCAATGATTAATTTATTAAATTCATATTGCATAAAAACTATTTAATGAGTAAGTGGAGCCCTTCCCGTATTATTTATATTTAAAGTGAGAAAATTGCTAACTAATTTTCTAATATTATTGACTAAAATGGTAAAAAAAATATTTATTTTATTAAAAACATTCCAATATTTAATAATTAAAAAATTAAAAACTAAAAAACAAATTACACTAATTATTATTAAGATTTTATGAAATTATATAATTTTTTTTATTTTTTAACATTTACAGTAACTTTCTAGAGAAACATACGATGTAATATTTTTATAATAATTAAGAAGATCAATGTATATTTTTTAAATAATTAAGAAATTAGTATAGTATAAGAAAAAAATAGAATTTATATAATTTAAAAAAATTTAATAAATAGTTAGTGTAATTTACACATTACTATGGTAAACATTCTTTGATATGATTAATATCCTTACAGTACAATACGCTTTAAATAATTAACATATAAGTTTAATTTTCACCAGATGTTAGTATAATTATTTTTACTTTTAACCAATTAGAGTTTACTTTCAATATGATTTTAAAAATAAAAGTTAATAATTTTATCATTTATGTTAACTTACAATTAATTGACAATGTAAAAATTATTTACGCTATTTATGTATTTAAATTAAAAATTTAAAACATAAAATAAATATATTAATAAAAAAATTAAATTAAAATATAAAATTTAAATATTTTACATTATTATCTAATTATAAATTATTATAATCATGTTTAAGTATTTTTTTCTTTACATACTTATAAAAAAATTAAAATTTTATATAAATTGAATTTTCTCATT
>JAMLFT010007024.1:0-15323 GCA_026544285.1 Pachyrhizus erosus
ATATTTTTAGTATATTATTATTGATTTTTTTAATTAACATATATTTTTTATGTTTGAAACTGGAAAGAAAATCTACAACCAATAACAATAGTGAGAACGAGTCATCATTGAATTACAAGAAAGCACGACATGTTTCGTTTCTAGAATATTGTGCAAACTAAGAAATACTGTAATTCATTCATTAACCATTTTTAACTCGAGCTTTTAACTGTATTGTTAATGATGATCCCTAAGTCAGAAGACAGGCTGTCATGTTCCTCAATTTATTTTTTCATTTTTCTTATAATATTAAGAACAAAGGAGGAAAAAGAAAACCTCGGAATCTTCAGGATTAATCGATCGTTTTCCAATGGAAAATTCAAAAATTGTGGCGTTCAATGAATTAAACGTTTTCAATAACAGTGGATTTAATTGTCGTCTTCAATCCATGGTCAAACATCATATATAGTGTTCGCTAAATCAATGAGTTGGTATAAACATGGGACTACAAGCCTACAACAACATTGAATCATTACGATTAACTTGGAAAAAAAAAAAGTGACTTAACTATCCCTCGTGTCTTTTTTCATTTAGCTAGCAATAGTTATATTAAGATGGAATAAAGTATCATAAGCACGAACAGGAATTATTCTTCATTCATATCATACAAGTTAATATGGATGCATGTCAATTAATAAATCTAGCTTTACCTACTCTGTTGGAAGTGGTTGAAAATTCGATGGATACCGACATGTTTGATCATGTTGCATGTCCTTAAACTTAGTTCCTTTATGTTAATTAAAGCTATTGAGTTTCTTCTATTAGATCAACATTATAAGTGTGGTACATGAACATATTAGTTATAACCTGCAAGGATGTGCTTCAAGTGACTTAAGTACATAAGTTGAAGTTCTAATGAGATGATGGGTTTCAATGAATGTGAATTTTGCTGATAAATATTTTGTGCTCGAGGAAAAATTTGTATCTATGATGAGGTTATATCCAACAATGTAATCTTTGAAAGACTTAGATCTGTATCGATACAACATAGAAATGCTTTTTCAGAGTTTCTTCGTTAAAAATGTATTTTTTAATAGACAAATTCTTAAAATACTTGTATCTTTACATTCAAACAAATTTTTGAACTAGAATTGTGACATATTGGCATATTTTATAAATATTGACTTAACAAACCCACTTTTTTTTTTAAAAAAAATTAAAATAATTAAGCAATATGGATTACAATTTTATCTTCATATGAATAATATTTTCCCCTTAACTCTTGTTTTTGCTATCTATGGCTGCATCTTTTGGACCTGTTTAATGTCTCCCTGCAGTTAGAATTGATAAAATGGAGAGAGAATGATAAATGTGTTATTACGAATAAATTGACAATTGTGTGGTTTTGGTTAACAGAATCTAAACCCAAATTTTCTTAGCTGGAGTTACAAAAACGTGTTCGTTTATACTTTTGTTGGCACACGACAGAAAACATGTGGTTGAGATTTGTTATGAAAAGAATATTATGACCTTATACGGTGAGAGGAAGGGAAAGTACTTTCTCATTCTCTGAATTTCAACACCCTTTCACATTTAGTATTTAAGTCTAGAATTAAACAAACACTCGGCTACATAGGGGTGGCACATTGACTTAAGAGTGTATCATCATTTTTCATTTGAAGAAGTGAGACACAATTGACAAATAACTAAAACTCCTAATTTATTATGATTAGCCCAAAATTTAGTACAATACTTTTTACTATATCATATATTTATTACAATTTTTAACTCCCGGTTCCCCTTTTGTTTGTTATAGGGGAGATACATTGATTTAAGTGTATCGTTGTTTTTCACTAGATTTTAACACGGCTTCATTTAAATTAATATTTTTAAAAAATCGTTCTTATAAGATTTATAATATTATTTAAAATTGGAATAGAATAAAATAATAAATATTAAATATATTTTTGGTTAAAAACTAAAATATTTAAGAATTATAAAAGCAAAACATAATTATTGGTCAGAAAAATAAAAGCAATAAAACATATTTCACATATGAAAATTAAAATTAAATTAAGGTACAATTTTTTTGGTTGAAAACCATTAAATAAAAGGCAGTATTTAAAAAAAAATAAAAATGAAACAAACATAAATCTAAAGTTTTGGGTTTATTCATAATTTTTATTAAAAAAAGAAAAAAATAAATATATATATAGTATTTGACAAATATATAATAATAATTGATATTGTTGAAAGAAAAATGTATTTATTTGTATATTTATAAAAATATTATTTGTATATTTATAAAAATAATACATTAATAACATTTAAAAAGTCAGAAAATTTATAATTTTTTTTTATTTTTAAAATATGTTTTATAAACAATAATAATTGCATATATATTTTATAACTTATGCATTTTAATATTAATTAATTTATGATAATTTGTTTTGTCAATATTAAAAATAGTTTACATGATTTTAATATTAACAATTCTATGTAAAAGTATCCTTTTTTTTTTACTTTTTAAATTTATTTATAAATTATTTTTTTATTAATTTATATGTCTTTATATTTTTATTCAATGACAGAATTTGGAATTTCTTTATGATGTTTTATATACATTAACTCCAAAATTCAGCTCCAAAATTTTAAAATAGTTTCAAAAGAACAAATTTAAATATTTTATCAAATCAAGGTATTGCAAAAGTTAAAACTGATAGGCCATCTGAAATTTTTGTTGTATCTTTTATAGTGACATATAAAACTTAGTCAATAGGTGTTTTTTGACATTTTATTCAAATTAAATTTATGTTTGGTGTTAAGAGTGTGTTATTATTTTTGTTAAAAAAGAGAAAGTGTGTTATTATTGTGATATATTTAAAAGCGTTAATTAAAAATAACGCTTTTAAATACCAATTTTATTTATATTAATTTGACTGTTTGTCATAAATATTAATATTGAGAATATTAAAAATAAATATTCGTATAGATATTTGTATTATTAAATTATTAAAAAGGAATATAATTAAGTTTAGAGTAACGCAACGAAACAAACATAAAAATAGTTGTAACAGGTCTCATCGACCAGACTATTTATAAATACATATTCATTCCTAGTAATATATGTTAGGAGGTGAAACATGTAATGATATAATTTTTTGACAAATATTAAATATAAGAAAACTAATCAAACTTTTGAATTTCTTAACCATGATGTATATTTGTGTCTTCTTAGACGTTGAGTTGTTTTCTAAAATTCTGAGACTATTTTCTTTTTCAAATAGTGACTTGTATAACTTCGTTTTTGAAAATTAATCAATAATGAAATAGAAGATTGAGAAAGTCTAATACTCTATATTACTTTATATTTTGAAAAGAAATATAAAATGGTGAGGAAAATTATTATTTGAGCAAAACATATAATTAGTTCGTGGAAAAAAAAATAAAAAATATATATTTTCTTTACTCTATGAATAACAATCTCAATCTTCTTCTTATTAGTTTGCCATTAATCAATAGATACATATTCTTTAGATATTTCATAATAGGTACATCTTTTAGAATATTCATTTACCTATCATAATAATTTCTAGGATATAAGTTAATTAATGTATTGTAAAATAAAATATTTGGGAAACAATTCAAAAATATTTGAAAATAGAATTCTGTGAATCTATTTCCAAAATGGATAAGGTAAATGAAAAAGACAATAAAATTACACGAAAAAGAATGTAATAATAATATACAATTATAAACACATGTTTTATTAATGCTTCAAATGATCAAGATGTAATTTATATTGTTAGATTATATAATTGATGTATATTGATAAATTGTTTTTAGATTGGCCTTTTAAATTTTGGAATATTTTAAAAGAATAAATTTTAATTTTATTTTGAATTTAATAATTGATTAGAATTAATTTAAATATATGTTTAGGATATCATATAGTAAAGAGAATGATAATGAAATCAAAATTTATATTAAATATGCTAATAATAAAAATGAATTCAAACAATGTGTCATAATAAAATGTGATAATTGTATTAAAATTTGTACTGAGTAAATGATAATTTAAAAATTTAATAAAACCCAATAATGTTGTTATAATTTGTAATAAACAACTGATGATATTAAATTCATATCTAATTAGTAGTTGTATATTAATCATTAATTTTTTATTAAGAGATTTTATTTTCAATATTTATATGGTAACGTAAAAATTGAGAGAGTAAAAATTTAATATGTTGTGTAAGGTAGCTAATTATGTAAATTTGTGTTGAATGATTTGTTATATTTCACTATACATTTAAAATATAATAATAATACCAACTATCTTTTGCAATTGAAAAGGTTGAAAAATGGAAAATTTTGGTTGACATCTATACTTTGTAGTTATAAATCATAGCCATAAAGTATAGACGTCGTGAAAATAGTGGATATTCTAATCATTTTTAATATCCACTTAATTATCAAATTAATGTTTTTGGATATTCTTAATTCAAGTTTTTTTAATAAAATATTTGGTAATTAATTTCAAAATACTTAAAAATAGAATCTCCGAGTCTAATTACAAAATATATTAGGTAAAATAAAACATAACAAAATTAAAAGATAAAAAAAATCCAATAATAATGTACAAATAAAAAAAAACATAATTCTAATGCTTCCAATGATCAAGGTGTTATTTTATTTAATTTTATAATTGAAGTATATTGGTAGATTTAGGTATATTTTAGATCTGTCTTTTAAATTTAGGTATATTTTATCAGTATAAATTTAAAATTTATTTTAAATGCATGTCAACGTTTTTATATATTAAAGAGAATGATAATGAAATTAAAGTTTGGATTAAATATTTTAATAAAAAAAATCAATTTAGACAATTGGGTCATAATGAAACATGATTACTGTGTTAGAATTTGTAGTTTTAAATTTTAATAAAACGTAATAATGTTATTACAAATTGTAATTATAATTTTAAATTGTATTTAATTAGCAGTTATGTATCAGTGATTAATTTGTAATTAAACTATTCAATTTAATTAAAATGTCAGTTATTGAAAAAATAATGAATAGGATGTAAATGTTATTAAATACTATTTTTGATAGGCAAAAGAAGAACAATTTTTAACCAGACTAATCACAAAACTTGCCAAAATCTGAATACCACAAAATTTACACGGAAACCAGAAAATATGTGCAAAGTAATTAGACTAATAAACCCAATGTCTGAATAACAATGAACCTTCCCTATTGTGTACTTGTTCCCACTGGAAAGAAGAATTTGAACTACATTGTCCCTGATGTTATCAAAACTTCTGCACCTTTATCTTTATATATAAAATGTTATTAAATATAAATATCAGAAAATAAAAATTATTTAAATTATGAGTAAAATTATCAAAATAAATGCTAAAAAATTATGAATCTTACAATAATACAATTTTAAGTTGTAAATAAAACAGAATATGTTTTGTGTGTTACATTATAAATAATTTGAATATGTGATTGTTAAGGAACGATAAATATAATATACCTGAAAATTTAATTGAGAACACATGTTGATAGAGATAAAATATAAAATATGTAAGCTAAATTTTATAAAACAGACAAATTGTTGAGACATACAAGATGAAGAGTCTAAACTAAACTAAATTATTTACAAATGGTAATAAACTAAACTATATAGGTATCTGCTAATTAAGCACATAGAAAATTAAAACTTGAGTTTGATCACAAATGTAATTATGTCTATCATTACATAAGTTAGGAACCTGTTGAAATTTTGATTGCTTTGCCTTCACTTCACTGCTTCAATTTGCATTGTCAAGTAGATCAATTTTAGGAACCTGACAATTTTTTTTTTTAAAAAAAATCTGCTTAGATGCAAGCAACTTTTCAATACCATCTTTCAAGGTATTCAAATGTAAAACCCAAGAAGACAACCTCGCAAAACACATTAAACTTGTGGGAAGAATGATGAGAGTCGTAGTAGTTTAGAGCATCGAGGTGAGGGGAGAGTGAATACCAAATTTAGGTCAAAATTAACAATTAGGGATGAATTTTATAGAACAATGAGAAGAGGAGAGATGTAACAGAAGGTAAATGGGTGAATTTATAAAGAAATTTGTAGATGAGAGATGTAATAGAAGGTAAGAATCCCCATGCATTGATATATAAGTAAATAAGCTGATGTGACAGCATATAGTCTCTTAGCTCATAATTTATATATTATAAATAGCTGGGAATCTATAGCTCATCTCACAGAAACAAAACTTAAACCTGCTAAGTTTAGGCTCTTTCATCAATTTTAGTATTCCAATCCATAAATACTAATTAATATTTTCAATAACAAAATAAGTTCAATGCTTGATTGATTTATCAAGAGTTTACAAACAGCCAACAGGACATGCCAGATTTCTCATTATAACAAGTTTTAAATAAACTAGCATTCCTTTCAGCCAGTTAAATGAGCTACTTTAAAAATTTATCCTCATACTTTACATCATTAAGTTTGTAATGTGCTGCATAGTGTTCAACTGTGATTTCGTGGTAAACTTTCGCTATCAGCAATTCTGTTCTAGTTCCACAGAGTCTTGAATTGTTGGGTGAAAGATGTTTCTTGATAAAACATTGCACTAAAACTCGCTGAACCTGTCACAGTAGTTTAGTTACTTATTCATGATCAGCTAAGAAAGGTTGAGACATTAAGTCAATGAAGAGAACGTCATTAACACTTCTTTAATTGCCACAGCAGTTTCTAGTAATCAAATTACAAACCACAATTTTTTCTGTAGGGTATTAAGTCAACTAAAAATCTAAAATGGACATCATATTTCGGTATGATAATTGCCTCCAAAGTAAATAAAAAGAGTAAAATATGTTTTTGGTTAAAATTCAGTTTTAATTTCTATAAAAATTAATATATTTATCAAAAGTGATTTGGTTTTAGTCTCTTGTCAAGAACTATAAACATATATTTCTATTAAAATATAGTGACTAAAATGTATTAAATTTTTATAGGACTAAGACCACCTAAATAAATCACATGAATGTAAACAGCTATTATCTTCTGACAATAAATTATTAAAATTAAGAAACACCCGCAAGCAGATTAGCAGCTGAGAGCCAAAAGTATGAGCAGGATTTCTCTTATATGCAAAATATTTTGTATGTCAAAGTGTAGCATAGTTTTGCATTCAAAATTATGTCTGTAACCGGTTGATCTTTCTCATCAGATGCATGATCATTGCAATTTATGACAACATAGAAACTGATTGTAAAAGTCAATGAATGATCAAACTTACACTTCCATATTTACTGCATTATCATAAAATGGTCAAGAGCTGAATTCCCATCAAGTCCCTTGTTATCATAGTAAGCAATGAAATCTTTCAGTGATGTTTCCCTATAAACTGGGGGGTTATCTTCTGACAATAGTGCCTTGATGGGCCCGTACATTCTTGCTGTTGGGTAGAGATGAAGAGTGTAAAAGCATGTCACTGATACTCTAGGCCCTATGTGGTTTGCAAGCACACGATGCTCTACACTTTTGAATCTGTCGTTGGATATTAGCTGCAATTTTGCAACAAAATCCACTTTCAGCCAATCATTTCTTCATACCAATAACTGAATTCACACGGATGCAAATGCAAACACACAAAGGCAGAGAGTTGTGTGTGATAAACCAACAAGAAAAGGCAGGAGCAGGACCATCTTTAGTCCTACAAATTATGTTGACAGGCTTCGTTGTTCATCCACATATACCCCATGGAGTCTTATATATCATCAATTCATAGGGAAAACAGTGAAAAATAATGATGATGCAAGTGATGCTAAAAATTTATATTTTACCAAGCTGAGGATCTGAAGGATAAGGTAAAGATATGTACAATGCTGTATGCTGAAAATAAACAATAGAAGATCAACTCAAAAAAAGGATGTATTTGTGAATGTCGAAAGACTTATATTACGATCTGATGTAGTGCAATGAACTCACATCTATATTATATGGCACAAGGCACATTGACATTTAGAATGATCAAAATATCAAACTGTACAATTTGTTCTGCTAACTTAAGAAACCCAAGTACCAGTCATATATGCAAATCATATGGGATTTCATTTGGATGCAAATGGAATGCATTTTCATCACCGTCTTTCTTTCATACCCCTCCTCCCTCGGTTGTGAATTAGGTCATAGAACTACAACATTTAGATAGATAAGTAATTCTTGCACCAGATCATTGTATAGTTCATTCATTGAATAGTAAAAGGGGTAAGAAAGACCTGTAGCAGATCTCCAATGTTTACTACTAGAGCACCTGGAACAGGGGGGACATCAACCCATCCATTATGGCTCAAAACTTGGAGTCCTCCAATGTGATCTTGAAGCAGAATTGTAAGGAAATCAGGATCAGAGTGCTTGGTAGTGCCCATAGTGAGTTCAGGCTCAGGACATGCTGGATAATAGTGAAATAAAATTAAGTGCCCCTTTGCACAATCCATGCCTTCAAGATGGTCAGGGTTAAGTCCAAGTGCCTCTGATAATAATCCAAATAAAAGTGTCCCCAAAACCTGAACTTGCCTAGAGTATTCCATTGTTACATCCCTACAAACCAGATCAAATCATCCAAAAATATAGCCCTTTCATTTTCCAATTATTACATAAATCCATATTCGAGTATTCTGTTTTTCTATCCTATGTATTAGTGCATAAATTAAAAGGCTAAAACAAAGAGGTTTTACAATTCCAATTCGTAATCAGCAACTGACACTATATCACACTTAATAAGATTCCAAGCACATAGAGAACCTTTAAATATTCCAACAAATATCTCATATAACTAGAGTCTAGATGTGACTTGGACGCCTCATAATTCTCAAGTCCCTGACTTTAAAAGTTATATTAACAATGAATTCTGATTGATTAACAGTATAATTTCTATTAATAATATATAAAAATTAAACTAAGGAGTTAAAACTTAAATGCACCTCCATAAGTGTTTTTTTTTTCCTTTCATCAGAATTAGAATTTCTCCTCACAACTTATAATGATATTTAAGGTCAACATATAAGCGAATGATCGAGCTAAAACTCCAATTTAATTGCATCTAAGTTTATTTTCTTAGAGTAAATAATCTCAGTAACATGCCAATGGAAATTGATTTCATACATAGATAAAAAAATTTGAATCTTCAAAGTCCAATGTTACCTACAGATAGGAGGCAATTCTTTAGGATCAAGAGGCTCAGGACCCATCACACAGAAAAGAGTGTCCCTCCAATTAGCATACTTTGACTGATACAAATCAAAGTTGCTCCCATACTTCACCTTCTTCATCAACTCCCTACTATAATACTCAACCTTCACCTCCTGCGGCAGCTCGTGGAACTCACGGGCCACCGCCAACATCTCTTCCAACACCTTCACGGGTATTCCGTGATTCACCACCTGGAAGAACCCCACCGTCTCCGCCGCCCGCCGAACTCGGGCCACCAAGCGGGAGCGTTCGCCGGCGATGTCTTTGAGGTCAATTATGGGGATCGTGAACTGGGCACCGGCCGGATCGCCGGAAATGTGGTCGCCGGCGGCGAGGTCCTCCGGCGGACGGATGAAGAATCCCGGGAGTTTGGTGACGCCGGAGTCGACGAGGCCTTTGACGCCAGCTTTGGATTCGTCGAAGGCCTTTAGTTCTTGAAAACGGTCGTAGGGTGTGGAAGTTCCGGTGAAAGATTTTCCGGCGCCAGCGACATCCATTTTGGTTTGGTGTGCTACAATACAACCTTATCTTTCTCGTACAATTTAATGTAAGTGTTCTGTCAGTGTGTGAGTCACTGTGTATAAGTGTAAGATTTAATTTTCAACCGAAGGTGAGCTAATTACAATATTCTTTTAAGTTTTAACCATACTCCATAATTCATGTATGTCGCTAGAAACAATAGTTTATAATTTTTTTTTATAAAGATTCCCATTGAAGATTTTTCATTGTTTTCGGCGATAGAGACTTTGTATAATACTATGGTAAAAAAAAAAAAAAATTATTTCAATTTGTGTTAATCATAAAGGAGATTGGTAGGTTGACATGCCCTCCCCTTGATTATCTTGTGCAAAAAGTTTTAAGGAATTGTAATTTAAAAATAGCACATTATGTTAGGACCACTTAGTATATATGTTATATATGTGTTTTCATTGCTTACTTCTTGTGGTGAGGATGTGTGTGCCTGGTTAGGAATTTGTTTGAGTACTGACATGATTGGATAATGTTTTCTTGCCACATTCATGACAATGATCACATCCACAGGTCTCAACGATGCAGATATGACTTGTTATTACTTCTTATGGATTTGGAGAGATAATGAAAATTCATGTTGCAAAGTTCTTTCCCAAACAAGCACTACATTGGTTCGTTGTTTTAATTAGTGAAGGTGTTATAGATCCAAAACAAATTGGATATGACTTTTTACTCTAAAGTGGATGTTTTAATTAGTTTTTCTTTCTTCTTTTGTTCAAAAGTTGTCTATTAATAAGTAAATATTTTTTATTATTCAAAATCTTTTTAAATTTTATATAAAAGTATGTAGAAACTTTTAATTTATTGAAAGTGAATAAATCAGATATATTTTCAGTATTTCTAATCTTTATATGTATTTTTGTTGTGATGGTTATTAATATATAGTAAATTTCATATTTATATTTATATAAACAATGCAATAATTTGATATTATTAAGGATATATATAATAAATTTTTAGTGAAGAATTATTCATTAATAAAAAATATAAATATATGTGTATTAGAATTTTAATTACTACAGCATTTTTTTTACATGCAATCATTTAATTGTATAAATTAAAATCACTTTATTATATTCCTTCAGTAAATCAAATTAGTATAAAAACATGAAAATAACTTTTAATTTTATTTAAATTTAAGATAATAGTATAATTAGACAATGATAGTTTAAATACAATAATATTAGTTAGAACTTAAAATAAAATAAGATTTAGTTTAAATTTAAAAATAATATCACATTTAGAAAAATAATACAATTTAATTAAATTTAAAAAATAATCATGATTATTATGATTTAAAATAAAATATAATTTAATTTAAATTTAAATTTAAAAATAATCACATACTCGTAATAACAATAATCTAAAATTAAGAATTTTGTAACATCTTGACCTTCATAACTTGTTGTAAATAACTGAAGACTACCATGAAATAAGATGTGAGACAAAAATATAAAAGTGAGTTAATTGAGAATGAGAGAAAAATAAGAGTTTCATTCTCCAAATTGAAAAATCAGATTTACAATGTATTTATATATTATGAATTAGAATCATTAATTTTGAGAGTTAAGTTCTCACTCTCTATTATAGAGATTATCAATATTGTTTTCTCTCTTTGAGAAATACATTTTGTACACCTTCTTCATAATTAGTTAAAAAATATTTCTTTCAATTATCTTAAATTATTTTTTTCTTTTCTTTATTTGTATTTTGAATTTTTAAATTATCTATTTATTTCAATTTAAAAAATGATTTTCTATCCTAATTTATATTTTTATTATAAATTTAAAATATAATTTATATATTAAAAATATTTATGTATTATGAGTTTTAATTATAATTTAATTTATAAATTTAAAAATATTTATTTAATATGAATTATAATTATATAAAAATATTAATATTTTTTGTGTATAATGATGACAATAAAATTTAAAGCGAAGAATTTTTACAAGCTACCTAAACTCTTTAAACTAAACTAATTCTAGTAGCTTATATAAAATAATAGAAATACTAGAATAAGAGTAAAATACTTAAAATTAATTTTTAAAGTAAACACGTTTCCAATATTTTCCTTTTTGAAAACAAAAAATAAACATATTTTCTAAATCTCAAAAATTTCAAAATAAAATCTATTTTCAAAAATAAAAATAGGAAACATCTAGTTAAATCAAGCAAGTCACTAATTTTTAAATTTATCCACCTCTAGTTATTTTTATAATTTTTAAATTCTAATAATTCTACCATTTAAATCCACAATATGAATTTTAATTTTATTCAAATTAATTTTAAAATTTATTATTTTTTATAAATAAATATCTTAAACTTCAATTTTATTTAAATTAATGAATTTTTCTAATTAATGTCTTTAGAACACAAATTAAGAAATTAAAAGAAAACTTTTTTTATTAAAAATCATATAAAAGTTCATTTTAAAGTCATAGAAGAGCTATTGAATTTGACCCATTTTATAGATAGACACTTGAAATTTAAATTTTTTTGTAATTGAATCTTGAGTTTGATTATTTAGAATGGTGATGGTGTGTACGATAGCGATTAGGTGTTTTGGATTTATGACTAAAATATCTTTAAAACATGAGTGTATTGATCCAACCTCCACAAATTAAACAATCCAAACTCTACAAATTTAAATTGACATGAGCGCTGGAGAAAATATATGTTAAGACACTTTAATGTGTAGGCACCTTCATAATGATTTAGGGGCATCCGAGTTTAGATTCTCACTGCTCTGTAGCCCCTCCAACAACATATCAATCCTTTATAATTAACTATGAAAATATACTTTTTTACATTCTCATCTTTAATAACCATGAGATGTAAATCTAACGGTCACGATCATTGTAAAGGTAAGACGACTATGTTAGAACAAAGTGGGTTAAAATTTTGCAACGTAACTTTATTCATTGAAACTTATGATTTTATACACAAAGAAAAAATATAATAAACTCCTACTTAGCAGCCACTCATTGAGTGGTTTAAAATTGATAGAACAAACTGTAGAACAACTATGTCGCTAACAGCATAAACAACCTACTGAAAAATAGAAAACTAACTTTGACAGAGTCTTATGCTAAGAAAAAAAATAATTAAACAAGGTTGTAACTGAAATGTCACTTGTCTAACACTCCTTCTTGGCATTTCGGTGACAAACACATATTCTTTGTCTCAAATCTTCAAACCTTTCCTTTGGTAATGACTTGGTGAAAATGTCTGCAAGCTGATCTTCAGATGGACAATGATCAAGCAACATTTCTTTTGATTGTTGAACTTCTCTAATAAAATGAAACTTGATCTTAATGTACTTAGTGTGACCATGGAACATTGGATTTTTAGAGATTGAAATCGTTGACTTGTTCATAATCTTTGTAGGTTCTGTTTGTTTACATCCCAAGTCTTCTAACATCTTCTTAGCCAAATAACTTGATTTATAGTAGAGGCAACAACAATATACTCAGCTTTTACTGTTGATTGAGTTGTAGTCTCTTGTTTTCTTGAACACCAGCTAAAGAAACATGTGCCCAAAGAAAAAATATACCTGAAGGTGTTTTTAGAATCATCAACACAGTTACCCCAATCACTATCAAAATAACCAATTAGCTTCAAAGTATCTTTTTTAGACTTTGAAAAGAAAATCCAAAGTGTGTTGGTCCCTTCAATGTACCTCAACACTCTTTTAGCAACTATAAAATGAGTTTCCCTAGGAGAATGCATGAATATAGAGAGTAAGCTTAAAAGCAAATAGTATGTCTGGTCTACTTGCTGTAAGATATAGAAGGCTACCAACCAAACTCCTATACATGTTTTCACCCACTTTCTCGGAGAACTCATCTTGGCTAAGCTTCAAATCTGTGGAAATTGGAGTGTCAACAGGTTGCAATCTTGCACTTTGAACTTGTTTAGATTATCAAAAGTGTACTTTTGCTGACATATAAGAATGCCAACACTTGACCACATCACTTCCATGCCAAGAAAGTATTTCATAACTCCAAGATCAGTCATTTCAAATACTTTTTCCATCTTATCCTTGAACTTCTAGATCATCTCAAATTTTGTCCCTATCACAAGTATGTTGTCTACATAAATTGAAACAATTAAAGTCTCACCAACAATGTCTTTCATATACAAAGTAGCTTCACTCTGACTTCTGTTAAAACCAAGTTGGGTGAGATGACTATCCATCCTTTCATATCAAGCCTTTAAGGCTTGTTTCAGGTCATACAAGGCCTTTTCAAAACATAGACTTTGTCTTCTTTGCTAGGAATTAAGAAACCATCAGGCTGCTTGATATAGATCTCTTTAGCAAGCAATCCATTTAGATATGATGATTTTACTTCAAGTTGATGAATTTGCAAGGAATTGTATGCAGCAAATGCAAGAAGAAACCTGATTGTGTCATACCTTGCTACAGGAGCAAAAGTTTCTTAGAAATCCATGTCATGTTCTTGTGCATAGCCTTTCACCACCAATCTGGCTTTGTGTTTGCAAAGTGAGTCATCTAGATTGAGTTTTGTCTTGAAAACCCATTTTACACCTATCACCTTGCGATTTGTAGGCCTATCAACAAGCTCCCAAGTTTCATTCTTGTTGATCATCTCTAGCTCAACTTGCATGGCTCTCCTCCATTCTTGAGAGTCTTGAGCTTCAACATAGCTTGTTGGTTCAGCAGCAACAAAGTTACACCTTTGATAAATATCTTCTAAGAGTCTGGTCCCCCTCACTGGTATGTCATCAACAAGTTCATCTGAAGTAAGTTAAGGTTGTTCATTTGGAAGGAAATCCAGATGAACATTTTGTTTTTATTTTTCCAATCCCAAACAGTTGATTCATCAAACATCACTTCTTTGCTTAGAATCATTTTTTCTATAAATAGAAAATTCTATAACTTTTGGATGTTGAGCCATAACTAATGAAAATACCCTTCTACGCCTTGTTATCGAACTTACTTCTCTTGGACACTGGCACCTAGAAATAGTAGACACATCCAAAGATTTTTAGATGGTGCATTGAAGGTTTGGTGCCATTCCAAGCTTCATAGGGAGTTTTGTCTTGCAAGGCTTTTGTGGTGAGTTTGTTCAGCATATATACAAAGATATTAACAGCCTTTTCCCAGAACTGATTTGACATCTCCTTTTCAATCAAAAGACACCTAGCCATCTCCATAACAGTCTTGTTCTTCCTTTTAGATATGCCGTTTTGTTGTGATGTGTAAGGTAGAGTCAACTGATGTTCAATGCTTCCACTCTTATAAGACCCAACAAATTGACTAGAAGTGTATTCTCCACCATTGTCAAACTTAAAGCTTTAATTTTGAGGGTACATCGATTCTCAACTAAAGCTTTAAATTGTTTAAAGATAGCAAAAACTTCACTCTTGAGTTTAATGGAATATACCCAACACATTTTGGTACAATAATCAATAAAGAGGAGAAAATATTTGTTACTGTAACACCCCTTTTTTATTCATTATTATTATTAATACCATTATTATTACTATTATAATTAATTAACATCAGAGATAGCGCACG
>JAMLFT010007025.1:0-15323 GCA_026544285.1 Pachyrhizus erosus
ATATGTCCTTTTATACTATTTTACATTTATCAACTGGTTGAGAAGTTAGTTTTACTACTCAAATTTTTAGCTCAATTTTAATTTTTAACTATTGTTTTGTAAATCGGATTAGATTGGTTGTTCAAACCAAAAAATTGATGAATCATTCAAGTGGTCCAATTCAAATATTGAAACAAAAACTTGGTGAATCAATCAAGTGTCTAATTCAAATAAATTACATAATTGACTTAAATAAAAACCAATTAAAGAACCATAATAAAATTGATTAAAAATTAGTAAAAAATTGATTCACAGTTGGTCAATAAAAAAACACTTAATACAAAGTTATTTTGATTATTTTCTTAAAAAAATAAAAATTAACCTCAAATATTTATCATTTTCTTTTTTATTCGTATAAAATTTTTAATGAATATTATTGTGTATTGTTGAATTTTAAGTTTAAATATTATGATATATATTTGTTTTGAACTTCTATGTGAACTTCAAATATTAAGAACTCATGAAATTTGTTTTATTTTTAGTCTTTAGTGTTACAAAGTTATGATAATACGTTTCTTTAAAATTATTTCATGTATTGTTTAGTTATTATTATTATTTTAATAGTATTTCAACCATCATTAAGTCATTAAATCTTGAATTAGTGTCTTAACTAATTTAGTGACTAGTTTAATTTTAAAAATATTGTTTCTAACTTAGTCATTAATTTTTTCAAACACACTCTTAATTTCACTTGCTTTGCTATCTTATTGTGAAAATGAAAATATAATTTAGTGTGATTTTATGTCTTAGGATTTGAACTTATAGTATAACTATTATAAAATCGACTTGTAAGATGATGATTACCTAAGCTTTACAATAATTATATTGGCCACATCCTTGGTTGATGTGAAATTTTGACTCTCACTAGTTTCATTTTGTGACACTTCATCCAACCTTTCTAACTAGCCCTTATATAAGTTACTCTCTTCAAGACATTGACAATAAAATTTGATAGGTTGCAATTAAGGCGAGTTAAAGGTGATCGCAAATAAGATGATTTTCTAACATTATACTCTTTCACTCCTAAGGTTACAAGCCTATAGCATGACAATGTAAGCGACCCACTAATGAATCTAATATAGGATCTTATACCATTTTTATTAATTGAAATTTGGATTTAAGTCTAACTTAACCTCATAAATTTGACTTATAAGGTGAGGGTTATCCAAACTTTATAAAGACTATGTTTGTTATATCTCTAGTCAATATAAGATCTCAACCCCTTGAGAATCAACATCCTAACACTTGAACTTAAAGACGCCTCATCCAATATTTTGTTTAGCGTATTCTTTAGTAGCCCTTTTAGAGACAAAAATCTAGTTTTAATAGGTTGATTAAGGTGAATTAGAAGTACATATAATTAAGACATATTTTCAACACTGTATTCTTATTGTCATTTTTTAAGTGTAAAATATGAATAAATTTTATTTTAGTCATTAAAATATTTTTTGTTAGTTTTAATTCTTATAAATTTTAAAAATATTTTCTACTACTACTTATTAATCATGTCATCTAAAACTAGTCACTAATATCATATTATACCTACAGTAAGACTTTAGGAATTTTTTTTGTGATTATAGTGATGTCTTCACCTCCTAGTCCATTGGGTTTAACCTTCATTCGTTAGTGCGATGGTTAGTGGAGGTGGGTACTTGTAAAAGTACTTTGATGCATGAGCTACCATGATACTAAAAATGAGAATGATATGAACAATGTGTCTAACCTTGAAAAAATAACCCTGCATAAACACATATTTGTGAGTCTTACCTTTTGATTAAAAAAGTATTGATTAAGATTTCTTGATAGTAAACCTAGACTGATGTTAGGATTTAGGAAAGATAATATCCTTCCATTCAACTTTCTTATCCTTTACTATGGTTGAGATATACTTAATCAAAAATAAGATTGGTTAAAGATTCTCTAATTCTAGGGTTTAGTTAAGGAATCCTTCACTATATCAATACAAATATATTAAGATACTTGTTTTGTTATAATCACAAATGTTATTTTAAAAATTTATGAAAATAAAGAGTAATATAAAATTTTAAAAATAAACTAATTTGAATTATTTTTATATAAATAAAAATATATTGAACCATTTAAAACATATATTACTATTTTTTTTTTCCTTTTTGTTGCTTTTGAAATGTATCTTGAAAGAAAAAAAATTTCACTTGGTATACGGGTTCGAGTCAAGATCTTTTAAAGTATCCAACAAATTGGTTACACAAAGACGAGGTTAACCATGGATATTATCATGCTTAACCTAGCTAGCTAGAACATTTCTGGCTTTTCCCTCATTTGTCTATTTTAGGTTTTCCAAATTTCGTACTGGAATATATGATAAACAGATTGATTTTATTCTCAACAATGTATGATGGGATGAGAATCAGTTGAGACCCACTGCTAAGATAAATATTAATATACTGGTGCAATAGAACAAATGTGCCAATTAAAGTAATTCTTGTCATTAATGCAAGCAGAAAAATAGATTTGAAGAATAATGCTAGTCAGGCATCAGGGCACCGACAAAGTTCAACGGAGTAAGTTTTTGTTTATTTTGAAGTTAGAAAATTAATTTTTATATTTTTTAATAAAATATATTTGTATTTCAGTATAAACATGTGATTCACATAAATTTAAGCAAACATTCCAATTAAATTTAAAAGTTTAAAATCAATTTTTTTAATCAAATTTTAAATTAAGCGCGAATCGACCGTTTTCCTATTAATTAGGTTAATTAATTTAGAATATGATATGCATTCTGGTACAGATTTAGGATGTGATCTAATATACCACAGAAACATATCTCCAATGAATCATTAAACGCCCAATTAAATAGAAGTTATGTAACAAGCTCGAATTTAGATATTCTGATTTTATAGCATACGAAACTTAGGATAAACTTTTTTAAGCGCGTGTACTAATGTTTTATAATAAAAAAAAATTAACTTACACATTATTTTTTATATTTTAGTTCTAACAAGTTTTAAAATGAGCATGATTAGATTTCAAAAGAATACACACATATATACCTATATGCATACAAACAATCAACGAGGGTTAGCTCTAACAAGATAAATTTTTCTGTAATTTGATAAATTGAGATTTAAATTCATATTAGAAGAAATACTTATATTTAATTAATGTATAATAGTGTCTCAAATTAATAGGACTGTATTCAAAGAAAAAAAAAATATTAATGTAATATTTTTAAAATAATAAAAAGAATTAATATAAGAATAATAAAAAACGAAATGTATATGAAGAGAAATTTAATGAAACTTCAAGAAATGTCAATCTAATTTATTTCCTTTTCTTTTTTTTTTATACTCATATCTTTAAGTTTTTTTAAATTATAAATAATATCATTCTTTTTCTATTTATAGATTAAAAGTCTGTTTAGATACAAGACTATAAATATTTTTGAAAACTTTTCTACTAAAAAATATACTATATTTTTAATAAAAAAATTCTTAAAAATATTTTTAAGTTGCATCCAAACAAGTTTTTTTTTTATGTTTAAAAATATTACACTAACATTTCTTATATATTATACTAACACACATTAATATTTAAAAATATTATACTAACATCTTTTATATATTACATTAACACATTTTACTAAGAGATTAAAGTAAGTTAATAAATCATATACATATAAATAAATTTTGATCATACCAATTGTTAACATGCTTAATTACTTATTAATCAGAATCAAAATGTTTTAGTAGGAAATATCTTATTTAAGATAATATAATATTGATTTATATAAAAAATAATAATTTAATTGGTTGAGAAGATTACATAAGTTATAATAAATTATAAATTATATAACAGTGGCACGTGATACTTTTTTCGATTTGTTCGAATTAATGTCGAAGTTGAAACTACGTTTTGAAAAGGAGAGATTGATGATACAATGATAAAATACTTGAAATATTAAAGATGTTATTAGCAGCTTGTCCGCTAAGAGTGTTTTATCAGCAATTAAGATAGAACAATTACTTTGGAAAGCAAAAAATTGTACAATCTCATAGAATTCATAATTGGCTGCTGTTGTTATTGATTTTTTCACTTTCAATTTTTCTTTACATTTTTTCCAAACCGTAAATGTACCTGACTTAGATCTCGAGGAAGAAAGTTTCCTTCCCAGGTTGCTTTCTGAAAAATATATAGCATATATAAGTGAAAATATATAGCATCAGCAAAAATTGACATAGATACACATAAAAAAAGTTTTGTTTTTAAAACATTTAAGTGATTAACTTAATTACTTCTTAAAGTTGAAGCATCAATTCTATATATGTAAGTCAACAGTCAAGGGTAAATTTTTTTTTGTTAATTTACTATAGTTCATACAAAATTTCTATTCTGTGACCATAACATATATAATATAAACATATCATGACCTATTATTTAGATGCTTACAAAACTTACTCATTTTATTTTTCCATTAATATTTCTTAACACCCTGAAATATAAAACATAATGTAAAAATTTCAAACACCCAGTTGTGAAATCGGCCTAATTAATTTTACATAACTGATTATACTTTGACATCGATTTATTCATAAAATCAAACACATATAGCAAAATAACTTTTACATTAACCATTTAAGATAACAGGATTGGCCTGTGAGTATATTTGGAGGGTGGGGGGAACAATTATCTTGATGCATATTCTATATATGGCTATGCCTATATCTGAAGCAGTGTGAGGATGAGATAGATATGGTGGTCCAACCTAAAATTGAGTTGAAGGTTAGTGGACTACACCCTGCTGCATTTCTAACTAGAATAAAAGTGGTCATAGCTATTATTGCTATAGCATTGGCTATAGGTCTTGTCATTTTTCTAAGTATAGGTTTGTGATTTTTCGTAAGCTCCAAATGAATAAAAAAACATCGTTGCTTTCACTGAATTGAATCCGACCCAGTAATGGAGAAATGCTTTTTTAAGTTTTATTTAGATTAGTTGCATAGACAACAAAATTAATTAACAATATATACATCTTCTAGTAACATAGACGTTTATTAAATTACCAGTAGTTATAAGATCCCACTATCTGCCACATGTCAATATCTTGTCACACTTTTTTTTTCGTTTAGTGCTGCTGTGGACATTTTGTTTACTGGTATACAAATTTTTGCTCTTGCATGCATTTATACATAATGTTAACGTTAGTTTAATATAAATAGTATTTTTTAAGGGATAAATAGTATTGTTTTTTATTTACACTTTATTTGATAGAAAGAAAGAAAATAGGAGAAGTGGAAATGAGTAAGTAAAAAAGAAGAGAAGATAAATAGATAAAAGAAATATAAATAAGTGTTTTTTATTTAAAAGAAAGAAAGAAGAAATAGAGAAAAAAATATAAATATAAATAAAAAATTAATAATATTTTATTTTTAAATAATAAATATATATAATCGACTATATATACGAAAAATAAAGCAAGCAGCACTGTAAAGAAATAATCTATTATAAGTATAAATATAATTAATTATATCTTTTTATTAACAATAATTTTCTTTTATTTTTTCAATCTTTTAAAATAAATTGTGAGACTTACACTTTTTTTTTTTGCCTGTTCATTTCCATTCAACTAGATCAAGTATGAATCCTAAAATTTCTTCAGTGCTTCCTTCCCTCTCTCTTTCTCTTCTGCGCTATCAAATAGGGGCTTAGTCTAAATAATTTATCTGACAAAATTTATATAATTATTTTTCTAATAAAAATTATATATAGCAATGACCTCTACTATCCTAATAAAAAAATTAAACATGAAACTTATAGTTGATCTATCAGATTTTAACACGTAAGTGTAAACGAAATTATGAATATATAAAGTTGTGGAAGCCATTTAATCCATGGTTAAGAATTAAGATGAGCTATCATAAATGGGAAATAGAATCCCTTATTACAATTATATCTATATAAATCCCTTACAATATACCAAAGATTCTTCAAATATTAGCCTCATGGGCCCAAATTAATCTTAAGAGGTCTGCATTGCATGTAATAGCAGACTGCAGATACTGTGTGTCCATGCCTTCATTCCTCATAAAAAGTTAAAGTGCAAGAACTTTAACTTTTATAGATATCATCATATTTATCACAGATTATAGTATTTGCTTCGTTAATTAATCTGAATATTCAATATCGATTTGACAAATGTCACCAGTGAAAAAGGTTCAGCAAGGCGAAGCATAGTTTTGTGACATTGGTATTAGCATGCATCTTTCCTCACATATTTCATAAAAAATTAATCATCACAATTTTCTTTTTTGATTTGTTTTATGAGGAATGCAGAAATTTTCTATAAAGTAGCATTTTCCATTTAAAAAGCACTCCATTCATATTTGATATTATAATCTTCCTTACACTTGCATGTTTTAGATAAATTAAGAAGCGTATAAAACATAAAATATTATTATTATTGTTATTATTATGATAGGTAAAATGTAAGCATTAAAAAATAAAAGTAACATTATTTGTGAAACATCAAACTCTTTATGCAATATATCATTTCAATGCAGCGTTTACTTTCTGATGCTAAAGTCAATCTGTCGTTTGAATCTTCTGGACTCTCACGTATTAGTATGACAATTTAATTCAGACCCAATGAAGAGTTTAATATATATAAAGTGTATACAAATATTTAAATATGTATAAATTTTAATTTGATACATCATTAGCATATTTTAAACTATTAATTATTATAAATATATTTTAAAAATAATCATTTTGAAAATTAATAATTTTATCATTTATGTCAATTCTTAATTAGATACAGTCTAAATAAATTCATTTACAAAGAATAAAAACGAATATTAAAATTGTTAATTACACTAAATTAAATTTTAGAAAGAATGTAGTTTTGTAGTATTTTTTGGGTTAATGTGGTTTTACAGTATAAGTAGGGAAGATGAATATCTCTTTCAAAAAAGAAAAAATGGAAAGATGAATACTCTATATATGAAAAAAAAAAAAAAAAACTCTAATGCCCCACAGGCTACAAGTCACAGGGTATTGACATTTCCAATTGGCCAACCCTGTCAATCACCAATGAATAGCAAGCAATATTCCCTGATTTAGCAAGGTACAGTAAGCTTAAGTACAGATTCTTTTTCAGGGGTGTTCTTTGCGATAACTTAGAGGTTCTTGTGGGGCTTCCCACTTGCATAATTAGGACCAAGACATTTAATGCAATGTGACAAATGGAGATTTTCTCTGGTTGAAAATTTTCTTCAATTCATTATTAAGTGTTGAATTACTACCAATCGTAAAAGATGACATATAATATTATGTTATATTATATACACATAAAATAAAACTCATACTTTCTTTACTAATAAGTTTTAACAAATCAATATAAACAATTACACAAATATTTATAATATAAAATTACATATTAAGCTTTTTTTAAAGGTTTCTCATTAAACATGGGACTAATCTCTCTAAATAAAAAAAATTAATTAAGACTATCATTGCTTATGAAATGACATGTACAATTACTAAACATTTTCATGAAAATGCATGCCAAGTTGGTTTTGTTTGTTTTCAATTTGCTTTCCATATTAATAAGACAAAAAAACAAAAATAGTAGTTAAAAAAAATAGAAGTGATTTTCAACAACAAAAAAGAAGTATAGAAATGATTTGTGTACACTCTCCATTGCTTACTTTACTATACAATAATTTGTGTTTACAATATTTTTACATTAAATAAATAAAAACCATATCAATCTTTGTTAATGAGCTTAAATAACGAAAAATACTACTTACATCATATCAAACTCTTTTAAATATAAATTTTATTTTTAATTAATTAAAATTTATAGAAAATTTATCAATTGATACATGTTTTTATTAAATATCACTCTCTTTAATGAATTTCACATAAATTCATTAAATAATAAAGAATGTTGTACTACTTGAACTTGACAAACCTCCTTAGAAGGCAACCAACCAAGTACTTGACATATTCAAATTCAACAAATTAAACATGAACTTGAATAAAAGAAATAAGAAAAAATAAAAATTACTTTCATAATGATCTTTGTTGTTAATAATACTTATATTAGATAATTAGACTTAAAAAATTTTAAGATCATTACTTATCTCACAAAAAGAAGTAATGTAATCCAATTTGATATTGACCTATTCTTTATTTTTATACCTAACTTTAGTATTGCTAATTTGAGTGTTGAGATATCGTTGGAAGAATCTTACCACCATGTTAGGAGGAAGAAGAGGAGGAACCACCATGAAGGATGATTTTGCCAAATTCAGTAAAAACAAGTATGTTGCCAACTTAACTTAAAAAAAAGTATAGTATTATAAGATTAAAAAATTAATACTTAAAAATAATTTTGGACATTAGAAATATGTTTTGTTTTTTTAGTCCTTATTTGAAATTTATTTAATTATAGTATTTACATTTAGAAAAAATAATATATTTTGAATCCATCATGAAATAGAAACTATAAAATGATTTTTGTTACATTTAATGATTACAGGAAACAAATTCAATTTAAATAAAACGAATTTCACTTCAAAGATTCGTGCAATAGCGATTGTTGACGATAAAAGATTACATTAATTATGGATAAACCTCAATTTTCTGGTAAACATTTTATTTCTATACTTCATCTTAAAATAGCATTATAAATTAGTGAAACAACAAGCTAATTAAGGCCAGCTTATAAAACTACTAAATGACATAAAATGTATTTTAAATAATACTATTATCATGTATCGATATATTAAAAGTCTTATATTATACATAGCTTTGTTTTTAATGAAATCTTAGTATATGTTTTAACCGGGAGTTTTAAAAAGGATAAGATTGGAGAAGACAATTTAATAATATAATGATTGAGTTCAATTTAACGGTAATTAAAAACTTACTAGTTTATTGTTTAATAGTTTCACCAAATGAAAACCCTTTTAATCCGGTATAAAAAAATGAGAGAGAAAGAGAGAATTGGTTTATTTTCCATTATGTCCCTTTTATTACTTTTAAAACTCTTGAACATAGGTAGATCTTTTTTTTTTTTTTTTTATCGATCTACTAAACAATTATCTGCTATTCTGCATTAATCTAAACCTAGTTTTTGCTTAAGAGTCAACGAATGGAAAATGAAAAGAGGGGTGTGGAGCTATGAAAGGTAATGATCGGAAGCACTGAATACTCTTTTAACCATGTCACGGACCCAAAAGCGTAAGATCAGATATATTTTGTTCATGATACAAAAGCAGTGCTCAATTTAATTTCATTAATTTATGATTCTTGAAGATGAATAAATACAATTTTAAAGAAAATTGATAAGGTATCTTTATGAATATAACACTTTACCCATAAAGCATTTGTCAAGGCAGAATCATTGGCAGCTTCCTCTGTTGAGCTGGATATGTTTAATCAAGAGAATAGATGCTAAAGAAAAGGAAAGATAAATATTCTAATTTTAAATTGAGAGAGTTATGAAATATTGGGACATGTTTGAATGCAGAGTGTAGAGGATAAAGAAGGGGAAATATTAATATTTTAATTTTAAATTGAGATAGTTTTGAAATATTTTTAAAAATTAATAAACAAAGAATAATTAAAAAGTTGTCTGATAATATGCTATTTTTTTATTTTAAAATATTTAAGTAACAAAATACTGATTCAAATTTAAAAAATTATCCCACCCTTTTTTTCCTATAGAAAGGAAAAGGACGATTCTTATATCGAAAGGAAAAGGCTCATCCTTATATATTACTTCCTGGTATGAAATTATAGTTTTAATTGGCAAATAACGTTAAATGTCTTTAAAATACTGTACCTACTTTTATTTATTTATTATTTATTTTTATCTATGTATTACTATAAATTATTTTAAAACAAAAAAGTAAACTAAATTAAAAATAAAAAGAATTTATTAAAAATTTTAGTTAGGATGCATTAAAAGTCAGTATATTGATCATATTTCTCCATCTCTCTTTTGATTCATTGACTAGCGTTTTTTTTTTTTAATTTTTTTACAACAGTGATTGATTTTAGTATATTATTAACTTTAGTAGATTATGAATTAATTTTTTTATAATGAAAAATTAAGAGAAATAATAATGTCCAATTTAAGGTAAGAAAGACCGTAAAACTCAATGAATACTTACAAATGTACTTATATTTAGGATAAAATAGTTATATTCATCTCACCTTAAATAAAGGAGTGAACGGTTGAACATACAATCTTTTAGACGTAAAATTCTATCTCAATCCATTTGATTAAATTCTTGAAATTATTATTTCAAAAACACTTTTTAACATTCTTCACTTTATATTTATGGTAATTATAAATTTTTTTTAATAAAAATGTTTTATTTAATTTCTTCAACTAAATATAATGTTGTAATAACAGAATAAAACACTATTGTTAACATGAGGAAGAATAAAAAGAAAAAAAGTCTACATTATATAAAAAAATGTAAAAGGAAAATATAATAAGAAGTTATTGTTTTTAGAAAAACATTACTCAAAGTAATGTCTAAAAAAAATACAAATTATGAATTTTTTTTAAGACTACTATTATCTTCTTTATGACACAATTTTTCTTGAACTAAGTACAATCAATGTGAATAATTAAACTTTTTCTTCAATTATGTAACACAATTACATGCTCAGATTTTAAATTTAAAATTATTAATTAAACTAGAATAATTTCATATTAATTGATTTACATATTCAATAGTATTAAAATAAAATAAGTTTGTTAGCATTTACTAAATATTATTACTAAAACCAAACAAACTTTTAACTAATAAAAAAAAGCTACATACTAACTAAAAATGATTCTCAAACATATAATTAGTATTTACTACTTTTTTATGTGTATCAAAGTGTTTGATATTCAACACAACTTATCTAAAAAAACAGATATTTAACACAACTTAACCTTATGGATGAACCGAATCTAGAAATAAATAATTTACTCATAAGATTGTAACAGTATGAATTCGAATCTAGCTAATATAATATCTAATGTTATCACATCTAAAAATAAATCTAATCTTATCCTATAGTGTAGATATATATTATAAATAAACAGAAAGATTTTAATTCTTTTATTAAGTTAAATGCGGTACTTTTAATGAATATTTTTATTTATCAATTTTAACATTGAAGTAATAGTTTTATTTGATCAATTCATAAAAACACATAAAGAATATCACATTTAATTAAAGTGTGAACAATAAATTCAGATATATACACACACAAAAGTCCATTACATAACGAGGACGAACGTTAAAATGATTAATGACACGAGTAAGAATAGAAATGTTTGAGTATTACTAATCGCAGGTGAAATTGGGTGACGTTTAAGGAAGAAAAAAAAAAAACTAAAAATTCGTGGTGTAACGATCGAATTGGATTCAAGAAAATTGAAGTGCTTATTTGTCTGGGAAATTATTGATCGTGTAGTATAATGAATACAATTTTTATTTTTATATTTATTTTTATTTTAAAAAAAAAGGACGAAAGTGAGGGTACAAGAGGTATCTATCTTGAAAGCTAACATGGCCATGAAATATTTGACCATGTTAAGACCCTCCATTTATTGCCCATCAGATCCGCATAATAATAATAATAAAAAATGGTTCACGCTACAATGCAGCCGTGTTAATCACGTTTGGAAAGAAACCAATGAAAGGAGCGCGTGAAGGAGAAAAGGAATTGTGAGAGTGGATAAGGGGAAGAAGAGTGGAGAACCGCGAGTAGTGAATGGTAAACCTGTCACGTAGAGAGGGGCCACCATGTGAATTTGCCAACACTGTGCCAAACCCAAATGGAAATTCTCTTCTCTTTCTCTTTTACAAATGCATTCATTCTACTTACTCATGACTCAATGGAATGGAATACCAATACTCATTCACTCACTCTCTCACTCTTCTTCCCATTCCTATTCATTCATTCAGCTTGGCTTTTTTGTGTCCCATCATCAGTCCCTCTCTATAAAATCTACTACTATTTTTCTTTTTTCTATTTTAAACTTTGAACAAAAGGAAAACAAATACTTCAACACTTCACAGATGTGTACACCCTACTCACCTGTACAGATAGGAATGGAGAAAATAAATGTAATTAGTCATGACATGTATGTATTGAAATCAGTTTTTTAAATTTGTAATGAGAGGATTTTTTAAATTTATTTGATAAATTTATAATGAAAAAAGTTTTTTGAAATTTGTAAAAAAACTGTAATTTTATTAAAGTAGTTTATTTTTTTTACATGTTCTATGAACATAAGTGAAAAGTGTAAAATTCTGTTAGATTTGTGCTATTATGCTATTTTTGTCTATGATATTATATATGTTTGTCTTGGACATTTTATCTTCATTGACAGTTAGGCCAATTTTGTCCTACCCTCTAATAATAATATGACATAAATAGAGAAACAAAATAAATTGAGAAATGTTAATAAAGTCTTTGTATTATTTAAATGTCAAAATCTCGTGACTGATAAAAAAAATTAGATTAGATTTTCTTGATATTCAGTTAAATTACAATCAATATTCATTTTATTTTAAATGATATATTCACATCTTTTCTTACCATAATTTATAAAATAATGTTTTTGTTATCTTTAAATCTTTTTTATTATATTTTTTTATTTTTTTTTGTTGTTGTAGAATTTATTATATAAATTACACAATTCAATTTTAATCACCTTTTTTAATTGCTTGTGTGCGTGAGGAGAAATAAAAAATAATAAATAAAAGAAAAAAAGAGAAAAAAATAGAATAAATATATATTATTATAATGAATAAAATAAAAAAATATTGTTTACACATTAGATGTATAAAAGAAAGTGAAAATAAATAAATAAAATATATAAATATTTTAGATTAATTAAAAATAAATTTAACTATAAATATCACTTTTTATAAAATGATTTTTCATTAACATACTATTACTATTATTTTTTATATTTTTGTTGTAAAAAACTACTACATACTATTTAACCTAACTTATTTGTCATATAATAGTATTCTAAACCCTAGTTCCTAAAGTAAAAATAGTCTAAGTTCATTCATTAGTCATTAGTGCATTGAATGCTTAAAAAAAGAATTTATTGTAAACTTTATGACCTAAAAATAATCAACAAACCAAGTACTATTTCTAACTACAAGATTTGTTGGATGTTTTATTTTAGTTTGAGATAAAAAAAAATAATATTTTTCAATCACAATTTTATCATAAAATAATTTACAAGTGATCAAATCATAACAAAATTAGATATGAAAGAAAAATACTAATATTGAAAAATAAAACAAATGTAACATATATTTCATAAAATATACATGAGAGTAAAGTTTTGTTACATCTAACCCTAACAACAAATATATTTAGTCACCTATTTATATGAATAACATCAAAATACAATGATGGAAGAAGAAAAAAATGAAAAGAAGAAATAAAAAGGAAAGTTTTTTTTTTTTACAAATAGTGCAATATCATATAACAAAGCTCTCCCTCAAAATGACAAGTTAGTCCCTTTATATATAAAACCAAAACTCACACAGTTTTAGTGACAATTTGCTTAAATAAAATATTTTTATTTAAGCAAAATTTGAATTTTGTTTAATTTTTACTTAAAGAAATTCACTTGAACCATTTTTTTATTCCATATTCTTCAAAATGATCCATTTGTTTAAGCAAATTATTTCTTTGTGTTTCAAAATCTTTGCTCCAACTTATTTTTTATTCAATATTTATTTCTACAAAAAGATCTAACAAAAATCAAATATAATCTATCAAAATGATTAACTATAATAAAAACTAGATATTTACAAAATTATAATTAAATGAGGCAAAAATAAGATAACTTCTTAAAATAGTATCTCACAATTAAATATTTGGAACAATTATCATTTGTTGCTTTGAGCCTCTTAAGTAATTTTAAATTCTTTGTAAAATGTAAAATTTTGAATCAATATAGTTGTATTTACAATGAACATTTGAAATTAATTATATTATTTATTAAATCAACAGTGTAAATTATTTATGTCATTTAGTTGGATACGAGTTTTGACAAAATAAAATTCCAACTTGCACCTTGCCAAAATTATTTGTATCAAATTAATTTCTAATTCTACTAATTTGAAATCCAAATTAATCCACTGATCTAATGGAAGAAGATTTAAATAATATGCACGAGCTCATAGATTTTAATTTTATTATGATCATTATACAATAAAAAAAAAACTAAATTGAACTATTGATAAACATGTTTTCAGTAGATTTAGCCAAGTAACGTAAGATTTGCATAAGTTTTACTAACCTTAGCCTTAATACAAATCCTATGTGTGACAGTTTGATAAGGAAGAAGTTCTTAGTTTCCTATAGAAATCTAGATTTTTCGTATTTTATATCTATTTTAAAAAATAAATTCACACGAAAGAATGTTTTGGGAGAATTTTTTTAATTAGATTTTTTACAAAATTATTTATATGAAAAAGAAGAAAATCTAAATTTCTCGAATTAAATTTTTAATTAAAGAAAAAAATATTGCATTATTTTTATTAAATTATTTAATGTGATAGATAATTAAAATGACTAATAAAATATCATATTATTTTTAATTTTAAAAAAATTATAAATATTTTTAAAAATATTCATAACCTACTAAATTAAATTTATTCATCTCTAAAATTTATAACATAATTTTAAAAAATATTTATTATAAGCAGATTTTGTTTATCTTTAAAAATCATGATTGAAAGCATGATTCTTAAGAACCATCATTACTAACCATAAAAAAAAACACTTGTTGAACTGAACACGCCCTTGCATCAAACATTCAATTTTAAAACGTAAGCTTCAGTTTTTTCTTATGATTGACCAAAATTATTTTGTGGGCCCAGCATTCAACTTATGTTACATTAGTCAAAGTAGAAAAAATGGATTTAGCTAATTTATTCATTTGTTTTATATCACCTATTAAATAACTTTTATTTTATTTTATAAACTTTTATTTCTAACTTTAACTTAAAAATATTTTTTAAATAAAAAATTTAGACTAAACACAATTTCAAAAAATTGATATAATTTCTTATTTTTGTTGATGTACTTTACATTGAAATTGAACTCCCTCCGATAACTGTATTATATATAATAAACAAAAATAATTCATAAACATAAAAAGCTCATACACACCTAAAAAGAAAAGGAAAGAAAATTATAAAGATATTAAATAATATTTTTACGTAATATAATAAATAATATGATATAAGAAA
>JAMLFT010007026.1:0-15323 GCA_026544285.1 Pachyrhizus erosus
TAATTTCACTTATATTTATAGAAAAATTATATTCAAATTAAATTTAAGTTATTATTAATATATTTTACATTTATTAATTAAATTTATTAATTTGAATTAATTTTATTAAATAAGAAGTTAATTTTTTTAATTTATGACAGACTGGCTGTCAACCCATTCTTAAATGAAACACATGATGGTTTTTAGTCAATCCTTAAAGCAATTCATCCTACTCATTTTTTATGCACCGTTGACGCGATAAACCAAAAGAAATCAACTTGGCCTACTTTGCAAACCTATTCGCACCATGCCCTCCCCTTTCTAACCTCCACATACCGTAGTTGTAAGGAAAAATACTTCTCTTATCTCATAATTTGACGATTACTCTTGTTGTCCTTTGGTATTGGTAAGTTCAGAAAAAAAAAAAAAAAAAAGTCATGCCGATAGTAACTTACAATTAATATTAGAGTAAAAAAAAGATTTTGTTTTCCTTTAGCTTCTCGGGTAAGTTAAACATGACTTCCGAAGAAAGCTTTGTTAACTTTTTTTAAAACATAAACATATTATTTTATATATATATCAATATAAAACAAAAAGAGAAAACGTAATTACTTTCTTTCATGTTTATAGGTATAGTTTCCCATGTTTAATTTTTGCAAGTTAATCACTGTTAAAAACTTTCCTTCACTTGTTAAGTCAACTACTTATGCTGTCAGGGCTTTTGTTAAAAATATGTGGACATATATAAAAGATACTCAAAATGAAGTAAAACTTAACTATGAAACTGTTAGTAGTTAACCTATTGGTTAACGGGTGCTCTTGCAGGTATGAGCTTTACATTCCCACCTCCATATTCTTTTTGTGACGAGGAAAGCTAGATTTCTTGAAGTTAAGTTTGGAGAGAAAAAATATAAGGAATGTTGTCTGTGCAGAAGAACTTGTGATTAATTGTGATCAAGTCATTGTTTCTATTCATGTTCACATTACATATCCAAATTTAAATAATGATGTTAAAGCTACAACTACTGACATCCCTAAAGAACAATATTGGTTTTTCTTCTCAAACAACACCTAAAGGACACATTCAATAACTTCAAGAAGTATACTATTAAGGAGATCCATTAAAGAGATGTGAAATGTAATTTTAGATGATTATATTGTATTTTCTAAGAACATAAGGATTATTATATGAAGTCTACAGGAAATTTGTTCAAGTTAGTATTGCAAAGCCTTAAAATATCATATCTTAAGTTATGAAGGAAAAATTTTTGTAGCATACTTTTTTATCAAACAAAATTTAAAATATTTCATGCATTTGCTTACATATTAAGCAGTTCCATATCTTATGAGATATGAAAGAGAAAACACATTAAAATTTGATAAAGGTAATGGATATACGACAACTAAAAGTAACCGAAAAAAGGGGGAGACATGAAAGAAGTAATAATCTTAATTGATAGCATGGTACATGAAAATCCAATCCTTCTTGGTTCCATGCTTATTCTTAGTCTTAATTTGAATGACAACGAGAATTAGCATTTAGCATGATACAGGGAATGGCATGAGTCTTGGTTTTGGAACACAAATCAGGGTTTGAGCTCTTGAAAGAATAAATGAGGGTCCCTCGTTCATGTCAACACTACCACAATTCCCTTCATCTTCACTCTTCCATTCAAAGCATTGAATCATAGCAGCAAGTGTGGTGTGAGCAACTTTAAGTGCTAGTGAAGTCCCAGGACACCCTCTTCTTCCACTTCCAAAAGGCAAAAGCTGATAATGTTGTCCCTTAACATCAACTTGACTCATTTTTCCACTCTCATTATCTTTGCTAAGAAACCTTTCTGGCCTAAACTCAAGAGGGTTATCCCAATGCTTTGGATCCCTACCAATAGCCCACACATTAGTAAAAACCTGAGTCTTTGCTGGAATGTCATATCCAGCAATGGTGCAATTCTTTGTTGACTCTCTCAATACAAATGGAGATGGAGGGTGAAGCCTTAGTGTCTCCTTCACTATGGCTTGGAGATAAGGAAGACTATTTATATCTAATTCCATTACTATTCTGTTTTTGCCAATTATAGAGTCAATCTCTTCCCTTGCTTTCTCCATGACTGTTGGATGGTTAATTAGTTCTGCCAGTGACCATTCTAGAGTAACTGCAGTTGTGTCTGTCCCACCTGTGAACATATCCTGAAAAATTATAAAGAAAAGTTGTTACATAGAGCTATTGTTAATCACTCAGAAATCTTAGAATGGTTTTCTATGGATTATATTGCAAAAAAAGTGAAATTAAAGACAAGCTAAATCAATTTTCATAGTTCCATGCTTGGCTATAAGATGCACAAATATTGGTAAGTGTACTTGTGCAATTGAAGTTGTGGTAGAAGAGGATTGTATAAAAAATATAGACAATTATACATCCTAGACGCTTTGTTCGCCTATTTACAATTATTGATGCTAGCAAGGCAATTCTTTTAAGCTTCTACTCATTGATGACTCTAAACAATTTTCATATTTTAATTAATTTAAGTTATTAAATAATAAGTTATATTAAAAATATCTTATTTTTCTTTATGCATAGGACCTTAAAATATCTTTATTATCAACATAATAATAATTATTAATTCTTAATTTTATATATAGGCTACTGCTATAGTTTTTTAGTAGTTTCATCCATATGTCATTATTTTTTATATAATTATCCCAATACTTTATTAGTGTCCAGTATTCTTACTTTTTCTTGTTTCTCTTATATTTCAGCTTCATCTCACTCTTACACCTCTCATGTCTTTTTAATTTTCTATTTTTATTGTAATTCATTATTATTTTCTTTAATTCATATCAATTATTATTTCCCTATTTATATGAAAAAAATTAATGCATATTCGAAGTGATCAAATAGGTCACAAAGTTTTGAAGTCTTGTAGACTTGAAGTAATTTCAAAAGTATGATCTTGGTTTATTTTTAAAATTGAAGATATTGAAAGAATAATTAGTAAAAGAAATTAATATTCTATTAAAATTATTAAATTATATCTAAATATTATATATTTCTAATTATATAATATATTACTTATAAAATATTATTTCAAATATTCTATCTATGGTTATTACCGAAAGGAATCAAAATTGTTTAAATTATATATATTCGAGGTCAATTATGTATTAAGATGCATTAATGGTATAATTTATTGAGATAAAGTCTTGTAGACTTGTAGTAATTTAAAAGTATGATCTTGGTTTATTTTTAAAATTGAAGATATTGAAAGAAGAATTAGTAAAAGAAAATATTCTATTAACATTATTAAATTATATCAAAATATTATATTATTTCTAATTATATAATATATTACTTATAAAATATTATTTCAAATATTGTATCTATGGTTATTACCAAAAGGAATCAAAATTGTTTAAATTATATATATTCGAGGTCAATTATATATTAAGATGCATTAGTGATATAATTTATTCAAAAATATATTAAAATATAACATTTTAATAAATAATTTTTATCATTAAATTTTAATAAATAATTTTGCAAGTCAAAATCTTAAAAATTAAAGAAAATACAATTTTATAAATTACATTAAAGTAAACTTTAAACCTAGGTCTCAAAATTTCTAAACATCCATGCATATTTACTAATTTGATCTTTGAGATTATAAATTTTTTTATCTGTACAAATAAAAACATGTACTCATGGTTTACAATAATTTATACACTTTGTTTATCAAAGTTAAACCTCTTGATATCACTTCAAATAATATTCGATATTATAAACTTTAACCACTCTTGTATTTGATTTTACAAAAATCCTTACGTTAACTATTGATTTTCTAAAGAAGTATATTAAATGACACTTTCCAATCTTAGACATGGGTTAAAGTTAGAGTTTTATTAAGTAAATAAGGGCATGTTATAATAAGTTTATCTAAATAAAAAAATTAAAATTAGTTTGTACATAAATTAAAAATATTTTTTTAAAATTACATAAATAAATTTTTATAAATTAATTTTTTATATAAATTAATTTTAATTATGAAAATTTTATTTATTCATTTTTTCTTATTTTCTTCTCGTTTTAAGAAATTTACAAACAAGCCAAGAGTGGGGTTACTCGAGGAATATTACCACCAAGAAGGCTTTAATGTTGTCTCTGGTTATTTTCATCTCTGAGCTTTGATCTTCAGAAATACTCAAAAGAGCATCAAGAACATCTTTTGGAGCATCCTTAGTCAATTTATCTCTAGTCTCTTCATGTTCCCGAATGATACACTCCATCATGGTGTCAAACCTCTCACGAACCTCCTTCATCTTCTTCCCAATTCCCTGCAGATCCAATCCCCTACAGAACCAAAAATAATCTTCCAAGTTAAACATTCCACTCACCTTGCCAGACTCCTTGACCCTTTCTGTCACCTTGTGAGCCTCATCATCATTGTTGAAACAGCTTTTTCCTATTGCCATTCTCATCACTATGCTGTTTGTTAGCTTTAAAAGCTCATCTCCAACATTCACTTTCACACCCTCACATGCTTCACCCTTCATTTTCAACACAAACCTCTTTATCTCCTCTTGCCTAATGGGGAGGAGCTGATCTAGCATCCTCCCGTTGAGAAGCTCTGACATGCAAAGCTTCTTCATGAACTTCCAGTAGGGTCCATAAGGGGCAAACCCTAAATCAGACGAGTTGTAAGTGAGGTAGCTTATGACAACATTTGCTGGTCTGTTGGAGAAGGAAAGTTCATGGGTTTTGAAGATTTCTTTGGCTATTTCTGAAGAGGAAACAACTACAATGGGAGTGGAGCCAAGGTAGATGTGAATCAAGGGTCCATAACGATTTGAGAGATTTTGGAAAGATCTGTGAAGGGGTGGTTTTAGTAAGTGGAAGTGTCCAATAATTGGTAAGGCCAATGGACTAGGTGGAAGGCGAAATTTTGAGGTTTTGAATATGGCTCGGAGCAATGTTATTGAGGCTAGGAAAACAAGGAACATTGGTATGTACCCTTGAATATCATCCATTCTGTTGTCTATAATTTTTAATGGTATATGCTTCAAAGAGGATTATTTATAGTGTATAGTTTGTTGCATTTTGGATGAATCCGGAATATCTTTGGCTTGAGAGTTAGTATTGAGATTAGGAATTCATCTCTCTTAATAGATTTTTTTATAGACAATAGAGATCAAATTCCTAATTAAATATTAATGAAATGAAGTTATCTGTAAACTATATGACACATTTCGATGATATCTTACTAGTTAACGAGGTAGTATGATGTACGTTTCTTGGTTGGAGAAGGCATTATGTCATGCAACTTTGTTTTAGAGTTCAGACAAATGCACTCTACTTCTCATGTCTTGTCTTATGTGAACTATAAAGAATTGGAGATGCTTGTGGCGTGGCATAGCTTCGGCATAACTTAATGCCGGAAGGAATTAATAATGTCCTAAGCTAGCTATGTTCGGTGGAGGTTGTACTGCAACTTTTACCACTAAGAATCTCTGTTCTGCAGCATAGAGTATTAGGTAGTTGGAATTTAGCTTCTAGGAAAGTATATACAAAGTTGTAACTAAAATTTAAGGACTCAAATATTAATTGTTGATACACACTTTACTCTTTCATATTTTCATTTTTGTTAAGTTTATTCTTTTATATTTTATAAAGTTTGTTTTAGTCTTTTACATTTATAAATAAAATAAAATTAATTCTTTTGTTAAAAGAGATAATCTTAGACGTTGAAAATAAATTGGTTGTGATGTATTTATTTTGTTACCTTTGAAAAAACATATCAAAAAGTAAACTAAACATTTTTAAAAACATGAAGAAATTAAATGTATGATTAATATGAACAATCTATAGATGATAAAATTGTAGATACCATTTAAGAATTAAAAAAGGAAATTTTGTAATTAGTTGTTTTTTAAAGGATAAGTAGTTGCTGTTCGTAGGTACTAATTACATAATTTAATGATTAAATTGATAATAATTAATTTTATACAAATTATTAAAGTGATTTTTTAAGTTTCGTACGAGTATAAAATAGAGAAATCAAATTCAGTGGTTAGGATAGACTATGCCGTTTAGCCGTCTTCTATTAATTTTGTTCATGTAATTATCAGAAAGTTATAAATACATGGACACATACATGTGTTGCTGTGTTAGAAACCTGGGATTTTTTCCTCCATCGTTTTTTTCTCCTTCACTTTTGGTATTATGTTGGGTGCTCTGTTATCCTTTCTTATTCAACTGACTCCTCAATCTCAACTTCACTATATGCGTTACTCTCTATCATTTTCATTTGGCATTTATTACTCATTTTGCCAGCAGATGATTAACATCATTGTGAATTTAAGTTCTTGTCTCTTTTGGTTTTGATTATTAACTTTTTTTTTTTAATAGTCGGAAGTCATTCCAAGCAATTGAAGTCATCATACATAAATAAGTTTGAATAATATATAATTTACCCAAAGATTAAATAATCAGGCATTGTTTTGTTATTAATTTTAGACCAATCGATTTTACATCACTTTAGATTGTCTATTTCTTTCTCCATAAATTTGAAAAGTCGACTTTCATTTTTTTTTTTTTCTGTTCATCTATTGATGTGGGTTGCATAGTTAGGGATAATCCTCTGTATGGGCTTTGAAATAAAAGGTTTTTCTTTCTTAGGTAAAGGAGAAATTTAACATTTGAGTTTTTATGCTCCAAATTACCATTGAGCTCTTTTCACCCCATAATAGCAATATAAACTTTCTACCATTCTATCAAATCCTTTAGCTAATTTCTAGTAACTATTTTTAGCTTACACCTGTGACCACTTTAGTAATGTGTAATAAACAGTATTGTGTTGCCATTTATTATATTTTTTAGATGACATAATACCCTGACCCATTCATGTGCCCCAAAGAAATAGTAGTATAATACAAAAATAATACGTACTCCCCCACATTTTAGGAAAGCATATGCGCAATATATTTTCGGCATATTCTAGACAACAAATTTCAACTCTACTTGACATGAATTTTAAGCGAAAAATATTCTAGACATACAAGTTACTGGTTTAACTGAATTAGACTTACCCCAGCCTGCTTTTAACAGTGAAAAATTGTATTAAGAATCGAATTGAGTTGATTCTCAATTCTTTTTTCTCACAATAATCCAAATAACAAATAAATGTTTTCACCTCTGAGGTTCAGAATTTATAAATTCTTTTTAATTTAACAAGCAATGAACTACGTTTTCAATTTGAAGAGTATATTATTTATACGTTTATCGAAATAATAATCATTATCTCAATGACAATATGATTGTCCATTTCGTAAAAAATTAAATAATTTGTTCAATTCCAAAATAACGAAAATTATGAAATTTAAAAGTAGTCCTAGCAAAATCACGTTTCGAAAAGAATTAGAATTATGAAATGAAAAGTTAAAGTTCAATGAAGGAACGGAGATTGAAAAAAGACAGTTTCGGAAAAAATTAGTGGTAAAGAAGCGAATAAGGTAAGGGTTCAGAAAGAAAAACAATAAAAAAATAATATAAATATATAAACGAAACAAACTGGAATTAAAAAGTTAGGTGAACACATGTACTATAACTATAGAATCATTTTATCAAAAAAAAAAAAAAAAAAGCTTTCGAAACATAGTCATTATGTTTGTACATGTGAATGGTGTTTATAAAATTTGAGGCAAATCAACATGTGATAAATGGCTACCAAGTCCCTAATAGATTTCCTAACTAACAATATAATTGTTTTTAGGTATTTGACGTGTTCATTATTATTGGTTAACATATAGTATAGATTTTCTAAGATCTCATAATAAATTTGAGCTGTTACAAAATTTTAAATAAAGATAATAGTAATATTTATTTATTAAGAAAATTATGTAATTTTAGGTTTAAATAATATTTTAATCCTTAAAAAATAAGAGATTTTTTTATTTTAGTTCTTTAAAGATTTATATTTTAATTTTAATTTTTAAATTTTTTTTAATATTTATTTTTAAGAAACATCATTAACTAATAGTGTAATAATAATGTCAATAGTCCATAGATTTATCATATTATTAAGGAGTATGAAAAAATAGTTACATATAATATTTTTTATTAATTTTAAAATTATTTATTAATTAGTTTAACATCATTAATTTTATTTAATAAATAGAGATTTTGAACATAATTTATTACAAAAAATTATATATAATTATCTTGTCAAACTTCTTGAAAACATAATAATAAGTTATTAAATTGTCAAAATTACTATTATATCAATAGTTAATGTTGTTATTTAAAAATAATAACTAAAATCAAAATTTTTAAAGAACTAAAACAAAAACATTAAAAGAATAAAATAAAAAAATATTTTATTTTATAAGGACCAGAAGATTATTTAAACCATAATTTTATATCTTTCCAAGTGTTGGCCAACGATAATCAAATTGGGACCAATGAATTTTTATTTTGTTGCTACAACATTAGCAAATATCATACATTCTACAAGAGATTTAGAAGTGATACTAGTGTGTTAAAAATATTTAGTTGTATTAGTCTCTTATGGAGATATAAGATGATAATGGAATAATATAGATACATAAATTGAAAGCATTAAAACAAAATTTAAGAAAAGAAAAAATAGTATCAAGAATAAAATAAAAAATAAAAATGCGTATTCTTAATATTTATTATGAAAAATAAATTAAAAAAAGATAGAAAAACATATAAAAAAAATAAAAAACATGCAAGAATTCAGGGACATTAATTTAAAATTTTAACAATTCAGAATGACAAAAATGTGCAAATGAATAATGTTATGAAAATAAATAAATTATACAAATGAAATGCAATGAAAATAATTGAATAAAATTGTTTAAAAATTTTATATTCATATTTCCTTCTTCAAATGAGTAAGAATTTTGCTTCCCTCTTATTCCCTCCCCTCTTAAAAATTGAATAAAACACACAAAAAACAATCTATCATTTCCTCTCTATTTATCTCCAACTAAACATGAAGTTAATAATTAAAACATTGGTAATTAAGTGTTTATTAATTTGTTTAAACAAAACGTTAAATAATAAATAAACAAAGGCTATAAAATGGTAAAATAATTTGAATTCAGAAAGTGAAAAACCTCATAATTTTTGAAATCACTATAAGCTTTAAATTTAAATTTAAAATTTAAAATAATCTAAAAAATAATTTTATTAAGTCACAATATAAAAATTTTGTGAGACCCATTCTCGCATATACAAGAAAAAAATTGATAAAATTTCACTACAGCAAACTCGTGAGTCCCAAACTCCTGCGTGCAAGTCTCCTACCTTGTACCAGCCACTTTAAAAACTTAAATTACAAATTAATATATAAACAAGATAAACAAAATTATTTACAATGTAAAATTTTTATCTTTTAGAATACCATTAAATACAACACTAAGTGACATTAAAATACAAAGTTCATAAGCGAAGTAATATGTTGCACCATCCTTTGCCTGATTAATTGAATTGCTTTGTTAGGGCATTAAGTAATAAAATCCAACTCAATCTTTATAACATTTTTTATATAATACAAAGTAATTATTGAAAAAATTATAAATATATATTTGCATATTATTTTGCGTGATTTATGTGTTAGAAACCTTTATACATATACCCCATTCTCTCAATGCATTAGTTAGCATAACTGAGCTCAAGATTCAAAGACACATGCACTTGTAATGATCTTCTATAGTTATTTTAGTGGATTAAAAGGAAAGAAAGAAATGTTCGTTCCTCATGTGTAATGTCTAAGTAAATGTAATTACAAACTTCGATTCTCAGAAAATGTAATAAATACCGAGAAATATCATAATAGAAGAAAAACAGTCGACTGTGTGAATTAATTAATTTAGAATTATGTTAGTTTAACTAGTAGTTATGAGTTAGAGTCCTAATTAAGTATATGTAACTGGTTTTTTTTTTTTAAAAAAAAAAACATTGTATCTTCGTATTTAAAAGTCATGAGATTAATTTCTGGAGGCACAAGGATTACTTAAGTAGATTTTACCTTTTTTAATAAAGACTTTTTCATACGCACAATTAGATAATCAAATCTTTGTTAGGATGGTTAAGAAACCTATTTATCTATTAATTAGACTTTTTTGGTTTAGCTGTGTTAAATATGCATATATAAAGGGAGCTTTATTGTCCATAATAGTCTTATTTATCTTTTTTTTTTTTATAGAAAGATACCAGTAGTTAGTAAAAAAAACATGACAGAAAGGAAGTTATAAGAAAAATAAAACTGAACATAGAAAGAGGAGAATAACTTGACCTTGAGAGATTTTTGCTATTTGTACTTCTCAATTTAGTAAGTATATATTTTTTTCCTTTTCTTTTGCATGTACACACACATGTGTATACACCTAATAATCATCCTTTCCTTCTAATTTTTTTAAACCCTTTTACTTTTCCATAAACGTTATTCCCCTTCATTCTTCCGCATCCTTTCTTTCGAAAACTATGATTTCTTTCCACTTCAACTCCTTTGTACGTTGAATCCTCTTTGATCGTCTAGGAAACGTTGTTAACTCCTAAGTGCTCTCTCTTTCAAAAATATGGTTGCTTTTCATATCATTTTCTTTGTTTGTTGAACTCTCGCTGTCCTATTAAAAATGTTTTTTTTATTTTATTTCGAATCCTTTCTTTTAACACTATGTGTCATGAGATTAACCCTAGTGCTTATGCAGAAGAAAAGAAGAAAAGTAAAATTGTAATAAAATAGAATAAAAAATAAAGAAATATTAGAAACTATTTTTCAAAAACATATACCTATTCAAGAAATTACTTTTTGAAATAGATATATATATTTCTGGAAAGTTAATTTTAATAGCATTAAAAAAAATTACAAACAATATTGACAAACAAATACAACACAATGATGTACCTCCAGATAAAGTAAATATCGCAAATACTTATTGACATAAACTCAATGCCTAATATATTCTAACACACAACATTATTATAAAATTGATGAAATATGCACAACATCAAATTGATAGAAAACACACAATATTAAGTGGATTCTTTTAAATTTTCCAAAACATATGGGTAAATATTGTTAACAATAATAAGAGGGTTATGTATTTTCAATAAGCATATCAAAAAGTATTTCAATAGTAGCATTTGCATCATTGATTTCGTCAATAGTTTCATTTCCAATAGTCAATACCTATTTTTAAAATTCCTTTAGTCTATGAAGATCATTATCTGAAGTCCCACATTGAAGTCTCACATTTTTTGTTAAAGTCAACACTTTACATGATGTCATAAATATAGGACATTAATACTAGCATGAATAACATCTTGCCTTATACCTATGGGTATGATTGAAAGTATTTTCTTAAAATCACCACGAAAAACAACAACTTTTCTTTCGAAGGGAAGGTTTAAACTTTTCCTATTAGAATCATTGGAGCTTTATCCTAAATTATAAGTTTAGTCTTAATGATAAATTCAACTAACATACTATCTTGGTTTATGTTGTAAGTTGAATCTTCATTGATATTTAAAAGAACGAGAAATATAGAATGAGTTGTTCTATCTCCTAGAATCAACAAAGCAACAATTATATGCAACCATCAAAGTAATTTCACTATTCAATCTAATTGCTGTAGAAATGACCTTCCAAAGAAAAGTATTGTTTGCTCCTTCATAGTCATATAGAAAGAACAATTTTCCATGTTTTATAGACAATTTACATGATTATATCATTTTTTTTTTTTGTTCATCAATTATTATGGACAATAAATGTTTATGTTTAGATGTAGTGATTGTCTATCATAATTGAGTTCATCTAATATCAAATAATATTTAGACTTATAATTAATATTTATCTCTAGTCGTGGCATAGTAAGAATCTCAACAAATTTCTATTGTTATTTTGCAACATTTCTCCAATTTTACAAGACAAAAATTTTTCAATTCTTTTATCTAAAAGATTTAAATTTTTCGTTAACATAATTAACGATAATTAGACTTTTTTGTTCTAAAAAGTATAAATTATAGCACAAAAAACTTATATTAAACATAATAAATAAAACCTATAAAGAACCATTACAACAAAGAAGATCCTTTGTTTATGCAAAATATCATCACTCAAATATTTCTAACTACTTTGCCAAATAAATTTTGGTTCCAATAACTTATTTTACAATAATAAGGTCACAAATAATCTTCTCAAAAAACTTCCTAAGCTCCAATAACTTGCCTCAATTATAACATCAAAAAACTTTCAATCATCATTTAATAAGTCAAGTGTATAACACGACACAATATTTAAAAAATAAATCCACCAATTATACAATTTTGGTAAAATCTATAGAATATAGTATTTATAAGACTATATATAATATTCCTTTAACCATTGTATACCTGAATGTATTAGATAATTAATGTCTTTTGAATTCATTAAATTGATGTTATTGACTATATATTTATTTTAATCTATTTCAAATTTATTTATAATTACTTAATTAGAGACAAAAAAAATAGAGCATAAACATTAATAATCATAAAATAGTGAATATATTTGAAAATATCTTATATATCAAAATCACCATTTAAGACTTGAAAATAGTAATAAAACATCAATATCATTTGAGGCATAAAAAACAGGTACCAAAAGCAACAACTACCAACTATAAAGGTTTTAACTATTTAGAAAACTAAAATTTAAAAAATTAAAACTAAATTTGTTAACAATTATGACATTTTAAGCATAAATTATTTAATTGGTTCTTTCTTGATAACAACATTTACAATTTTTTTTCTGAGACTTAAGTTTCATTTTCAAATAGAACAAAGGCCTCAACACCATCTGCATTTATTTTTTCACTTGATTTGTTATGAAGAGTTTCACTCTTATTCAAACAATTCTACATGCAAAAAATTTAAATTAAAATAATTAAAAATATGAGATATTGTAAAATTTCAATTTAAAATTAATTCAAAAGTATACTCACAATATTAGTAGTTGCAAAAACTGTTGACATCCTTGTTTTAACAATAGGTTCAATGTCCTCTAAATTGATATTTGTAAAATAAAATAAAAAAGTTAAATTTTTAAAAATGATTCATCATATTCAGTATAAGTTGACAAAAAAAGAAATTGATAAATGAATAAAACTTGTATTATCATCCACTAGGCTTGACAAATTCCTTGTAGTATCACCTACATTCCCATCTATATCATTCTACATATGAAGTAGTAAAATTATTAAACCTGCCTGCATATGCATTTTCCAATCTTCTAATTGTATACCTGTCATATAATACTAATTCTTAAAGCAGGTAGCGTATTTGCGCTCAGAACTATTAAAAACAAAAAGCAAACAACATGCAATAATCATCAAGACAAAATGAAAAAAGAAAAAAATATAAAACATTAGGTCTTTCATTGAGAGCAGGGAAAAATATCGATAAACCCTAAAAAACAAACCATTTTCAGTTCACTATTGTGTCTATTGCATTAAAAAAAAATTGACTATATGCATGCAATAGGATTATGATCAAACCACTTATAAAGAAAAACAAATTGATAGAAAAAGTTAGGAACCGAAGAAGATAGAAGAAAAAATTAAGAACTTTAAGTTTTGAAAGAGAATAAAACTTGACGTATTTTTACCTAGGATGAGAATGACAAAGTTTCTAATCAGTTCATTATTTTATGTGGCATGATTTTTTTTAATATGGTGCCATTAACGTAATTTTTTAACCAATCAATACATCGATTTATGCGTCCAAACATTCTATAATTTTGTGTTTATTCAATTCTCAAATCTTTTTATAGATACATTTAAAATTTGAAAATAATTAGAGATTAATAATAATTTAATTAAAATTAATTAATGTAGAATAATTAGTTAAATTGTAAATTAATAAATTATTAATAATTAGCTAATGATAATTTAATTAATATAGAATAATTCTAAAAAATAAATTTTTGGCAATTTACGATTTCAATTTGCTTACATAACTATATAAAAACTATAAAGGTATAAACATATTTTAACAAATTAACAACTTATTTAGTGTTAGATATTTTACATAAAAAAAACCTTTATCTAATAATGTTAATTTTAAAAAATAATTTATGAAAAAATATTAAAACTTCTCATGAAAAAAAGATGATTTTAAAAAATACTTTGAAAAAAAATGTTAATACATGAGTGAGAATGAGAAATTTTCTAATTAAAACATCATATAATATGACATTTTTTAATGAGCGTATCAATTTATAATTGAAAATTAATGATAATTGATAACAACTTTGTTTTATATATATATATATAATTAACCTGAATTATATTCTATAATTAATTAATTGATAAGATTTATATTTTATAATTAATGAATTATAAAATGACATAAATATTCTTAATTTAGGTGAGAAAGTTGAAATAAAAAACTTACTTAATCACCATTACTTTTGTATATATAAAATAAAGATAAAGATATTATTAAATGAATAAATTCTTAACTTAGTGAATGTCTGGACGAACAATTGGGTTAAACTATCATAGTATGTCATCTAATGCATAAATATAGTTGTGAATATATACAAATTAAATCAGAATATTTTAAAACTCAATTTAATGGATATCAATTAAAAAGTTATTCAATTTTGAATTTTCCTTGCATGTGAGTTAGATTTAATGATAATTTTTTCCGAAATTTTAAATAAGGGAGACAAGTTATGCAATTTGTGTAAATAATAAAATAATGTATCTTTTTTAAATTTTATTTTGCTTATATTGTTAAAAAAAATAGTAGACCCTCCTGATAATTACTTTTTATATTTTTATTTATTAAAACAGATAAATTTTTTATATATGAAAAAAATTGAAAAAAAAAAAAAGTCATGTGCATTAATCGGGTGGATAGTATAGACAATGTAGAGGGAAAGGACAACAGCACCACGTAATGAAAAGAACCAAACCATAGGACCATACGGAATTATTTGACAAAAAGCCAAAATGGATATTTTTTTTTAAGGTACGGATTTTAATATTTTATAGGTCTGGTTAAAGTATATTATAATCTTTAAACATGTTTGTGGTTTTGTACATTTGAGTCACTTTCAGTAACTTTTGTTTTTTGAATTTTGAAATTTGATATTTTTAGTCTTTTCTATAATAAAATAAAAGTTAAAATAATCATATTATTCCTTTACAATAGGTATTTTATATTTTTATTTTTTATTTTTTATTTTAATCCTTTACAGTTTATTTTTTTATTTTAATATTTATTGTTAAATAACACTATTAATAGATGATATAACAATAAAATTAATAGTTCATTA
>JAMLFT010007027.1:0-15322 GCA_026544285.1 Pachyrhizus erosus
TTTTTAATATTTAAATAATATGTGTGTTAAAATTCTAATCGTTACAATAAAAGTATTAAAATTTTAGTCGTTACAATGATGTTGTTAACGATTAATGGTAACAAACCTAGAGTGTATGATTTATGACCCAAGTTTATTAAAATTGAAGTTCCATGAATCTAATAAATACTTAAATTGATTAAGTAATTGTATAAACTAAATAAAGACAATCAAATAGGTAGTTAATAAATAGAAAGGAGTCTTTACTAATTTACTTAATGCTAAGTGTAATATTAGGAATGATGCGATTGCAATATTGTTGTAATAATGAATAATACAAATATATAAGAAATCATGATGTAGGGATTAAGATCAAGGAGACTTGGTTAGGGAGAATCATAGTGAATAATGTATAAACAAACATTTAATTTCTACATTTTGATATTCATTTAATTAATTATAATCGTATATGTTCTTATGCTTGCATAAGAGACCACTTCATAATGATAATGGCAAAATATATGACTTGCGTGGAAAAATTGAGTTACTTTTTGCCCTTTTGTAATTAATATTGTTTGCACCTTACTTATTAAGAAATGAATATGAAATTTGGAATGATAAGAATGAATACTCTGTCATGTTATTAGGAAAGTGAAATGGGATACTTAAGGTATGTTTTAATTAGAGAACATAGTAGGTTACCTTGGGGTAACAAAGACTAATACAAATAATAGAATAGTAAATGTGTGATTGTTTTGGTGGTAACGAGTCTCAACAAGGATGATGGTTCCCCACGTGTTTTCATTTTGGCAGCATAATTGAAATAAAAAAGGGTAAGTGCTTAACGGTGGGAAAGGACTACCAGAAGGCTTGAGATGTTGTTGACTAATAAGGGTAAGCCATATCTAATGACATGTAATTGTGACAGTACCAGAGATGGAGACTCGATCGCAAGGAGGATTGAGGTAGTTGTTGAGTGACATGATCAACTTCATGTGGGAAACAAGACTAGAGTATTGCATGGAATGACCATAAAGGGTACTTGAGGAATGTCCATAGGCTCTAGGAGTCCTTGGGGGTAGTATAAGGTGCCATGTTATGACAACTCTAAGATTAGAGGAATTCACATAACCGACTTGCCAAAAAGCACTTGTGAAAGCTTTATCACGATTAGAAACAATAGCCCACGACATACCATGGAGTTTCACTATAGTGGAAACTAAAGTCTCAACACTTATAGCAACAATCTTTGGACAAAGAACAACAAGCGTATCGACACTCACCTATAGCTCCAATCACTTACAATAGAAAGAGACAAGGGCTTACCAAGAGACCTGCTACCTTCCCTCGGACCTATTTTCTAGCCCGAAAAAATGGTGTATTACCATGATTTGATTGAGAGTATCTTTATTTATGTACAAGATAAGGTATATACTCCTGGTCGTCACCCAGAAAGAAAATCTTGGATAAAATAATATGTATCGTATAAGTCCTCTTAGAGATAAAGAATTTTTGAAGCATCGAGGGGTCCTAAACAAGATTAGTAAAATAATTCAATAGGTGCAATGCAGGGAGAAGAAAGTATGCGATAACAAATATATTTTATTTTATTCCATGCTTGTGTGTACTTGAGGATGGATGGCTCACTCCTACAACCCCTACTTTTTAGATGCGGATGGCGAAAGCAAACCTGTTGACTTCCAAACTTTGGATGCAGCTCATAGTGGAGGTATGGGAATGAGACCCCACTTCTAGAGGTAACTTCTAACCAAAGAAGACAAGGTGAAGACTTTGTTGGAATGTGTTGTAATTTAATGGATGATGTATTATATACTTTATATTTCTGTGTGTAATTTGTTATGATGGGACTTATTTGAGGGAATTTAATTGGTATGTAACTCGAGATAATCTTGTAACTCATTAGGATAACTAAAAGTGTGTTGTGGATGTATGTTCATTATTACTATTTCTTAGTTACCATACATTTATCTACTATTTGATTTTATCACAGAGTTTTAAATTGAAAAAAATAACAAAGACAAATGGAAAATTTTTTACCAATACTATAGTTCACTATTTTGAGAAACATGAGGGTTAAAAATTATTCTATAATCTTAAACTAAAGAAACTAAGTTTTGTGCATTTAATAAAGATGATTTATTAAAATATTTTCAAATAGTAAAAAGGGTGTTACACTTGTAAATGTATAAGTTGGAATAAGTTATTGGTAGATGTGGGAAAAGAGTAGAAAATGTATAAGACATGGTGTCTAAATCCCACATCCACTAATCATTGAGTTTTATACCCATATAAAAGGCGTTAGAAATTAAGAGCCTCACCTTTTGGTGACAAGGCATGATGAGTTTCATGAAGACATGCAAATGATAAAATCATATTAGTAAGGCTCTAAATCTTGACTACGATTGACTCATGAAACTAACATTAAGAGATAGGATAAAACCAATGTTTTCTATATCATAAAACTAAGATTGAGTTATCCATTATGAAAACTTGTTTCAGGGTAAAATATAATGAAATAATCAATTACAATGTTCATAATCAATTATCTCACATGATAATTGATTATCTACAGTATGGTTTACATTTATATTTGATTATCCACGGTGATAAACTCACTCAAAATCAATTACACTTCATGATAATTGATTATCGGCTAGTCATTATGAAAATATTTCAATTTCAAATTTGAAATTCGTATCTTTTATAAATATATCTAAATCAATTTACCGGGTAACGAGTTTCTACGATTTCAAATTTATCAAATTTCTTTGTTTCTTCATTCAAATTTTATTATAAAAAGGAATACTTTATAAACTTAAAATTATCAACAAAGGGAGAATAATTGGATTACTATCTTGAGTCTGTCCAGTTGAGATTAAGAATTATTACTACGATTTATGATAATCATTGTTACTTAGAGTGATACTAAACTTTTGGTTTTCTTGTTTGTGAGAAAGGGTCACAGTCATGTTTAGAATTTGAGGAGTTAAGAGAATTTTATATTTCAGTCCTATTTTACTATAATTTATCAATTTTTATTTTATTCTTCTAATTTTTTATGCACAAAATTGTTAATTAAAATTCTATAATAACATAATTCAACATCGCACTCAAAATTAATTCATCCAATAACTATTTTACAATATAGTTGATCTTAAATTAAATTTTGAAAAAATAATTTTAATACTTTTAGAATGAAAATAGTTGCAAGTTTTATTAATAACGTTGTTAAGCATTGAATGCATGTAAAAAGAATCAATTTTTAAATATAGTTTAATATTTTTAATAAGACACTAATTGATATTTCTTTTAATACCTTCAATTAAGGAAAAACTTAAGACCATTAATATCAAATTAATTCTCACTAAAACTTAACTTTATTTTAATATTAATATAGTATTTCTTTCAACTCATTCTCTTTTAAATTTCTCAAATTAAAAATATAAAGTTATTTCATATTATAAAATTTATTCAAATAAGTTGTGAATACAAGGAAATAAATTGATTGTGTGATCTCACCATTCTCATTTTCATTAAAATATTTTTTTTATAGATCATACTATTCTTATAAAATTTAATCACTATATTAATTTAAATTCCAATTTATTTTTAATTAAAAGTAAAATAAAAATAGAGTTCTCAAATAATTTACTACAATATCCATCAATATAAATTTTTTAATTATATAAGTTTACTATCAAAATAATTATAAATATGTTAACAATAATTTTTTGCATTTGTATTAATCAAAAAACATAATTTCATAAGTATTCAAGGAAAGGAATATGTACTTCCTTTGAAGGCTTTCATCCTCCTTCCTAGGCCCTTTTACTAGAGCCATCAAAATGGACTACACCTTGTGAGCCAACCCAACCTATAATGGGATTTGGGTTGAGTTAGGTTGAAAAAAATTTGATGCTTTTAATTAGCTCAAAAAAGGACCATGTTGGGTTGAGTTTATCCACCTAACACTTTAAAAGAAAAATAACTATAAACTATTATATAAATATGACTTGCTTTTGTCATTTTTAAAATTTATACTATTATATTTATATGAATACCATAGATATTTTTCTTAATGTAGGTGTGGATCAACCCAATTAACCTACTAACTCATGGTAGGCCAAACTGGCTAACATTTTCAAGGCTCAAAAGAAAGTGAATCGGGTTAGGTCAACCCATTAAAGTGGTCAAGCCCAATGAGTTAGGTTGATTAGGAGAAGATCGAACCATAAACCATAAAAATGGGCATGCAATGTAATTTCTTCACAAGAATCATCTTCAAGGCTAAACAAATGAGAAAATATTAAGAGAGAGTAATCTCTAGTTTCAACAAATTTGAGAAATAAAAAATATTTTCCAATTGAACAATAATCCATTAAGATGGAAAGTTGTCAATTACGACATGATCAAACTAAAACTAAATTAATAGGCATACGATGTAGTGATGGAGTGAGGTCATAAGGGTTCCTATAGATTGAAAAAAGCCGAAAGGGGTTTAAGTCTTGATACAAAAGTATCAAGGAGAAATAAGAAATCTATCTAACTTTAAGTAACTATATAAAGGAGTTTATAAATTCAACAACATTGGGCTAGGTTCCAAGGCAAGGTGAGTATTATCATCCCTACCCTTGCCCTCACTTTTGAAAGGTGGGGGCAACTTGAACCCAACTTTAGTCAAATCAAAATTTTCCCAATGAAGATGGTGTGGGTACCCATGTGTACAAGTTTCTTTGCCAAGCCTACATGTAAGGAAGGGTACTAACAAGTTTTTAGATGAGCTCTCCAAGAGTACTCAAGTAATTTTTTCCCTTGAATTTTTTTGTCTATTTTAATATAATGTATCATTTTACTATATTATGCTCTAATATGTATCTTTATCCATAATAGGAGGAGTGTGAGACAATATTGTCTCAACATAGGATAGGGGAAAACTCTTCCTCTTCCACATCCATTCTAACTAATCTTAAGGTGCAGGAACGCTTAGAGTTAGAGATGTGGGTGGAGGTTGTTGGTAGCAAGAAAAAGGATTGCCCATACAATGCTAAAGACTTCACTACCAACTAATGATGATGGGCATCCAATAATTTTTTAAGACTAGTCAAGGGTTTATAAGTGAGAGCTGTTATTATTGTAATTCACCATAGAGATTGTGGAGCTGAGTGACTATATATAAGGGTCTAATTATAATTTAACAACATCATGGCATGTTTTGGGGAATTGCAAATATCAATTTTCCCTACCCCTACTTTTGAAATGTGGGAAAACCTTTTGACATTAGTTAAATTGGATTTTTCCCATTTAAGTTGGGGAGGGTTTGGGTAGGTACCCACTTGTATTAGTTTTTTAATCTTTATTTTTATTTTTTGCAATGCTTACATGTTTGGAAGGCTACTAATGAGTTTATGAATGAGTGTTTAAGGTGCACCTAAACACATTTACCACTATTTTTTTTTCTATATTTTTATATAATGTATTGTTTATTATAAGTTAAATTATCCTTTTAGTTCCTTTATCTTTTTATTTAGATTCAATTTGGTCCTTTAACAATTTCTAAAACATAATAATTAAGTTCTTTATCTTTTAAATTTTATTTAATTTGGTTCTTCTGTTAATTTATAATGGTGTTAATAATTTTAACATAATGGTGTTAAAAACCACTACAAAACAATACATAAGGGTTTGGATAGTTTCCTATTCACTTAATTAACAAAGTCGTAGTTTTATTGTCACAATAATATTTAAAATTATAAAAATTAAAAATCAATTTGTAAAGAATGTTAAGATCTTTGTTATCGACTTCTCTCGTATTTTTTTATGAATCTTCAAATTGGTTAAGAGTTTTTATGTATTGTATATTTGTATTTATCGTTACTTCTTTTATAGTTTATGAGGATTTTTATATTATCTTATGATTTATTTTATTAGGTTTATTTTTTAGAATAATACTTTAATTAATAATAAAAATAATTAATACTTAATATGTAATATAATTAAAATTTAATTATAATAATTATTATAACTAGAATAATTAATTATGTAATACTAAAATATTTTAAAGATAATCTGTAAAAAATATTTGCAATGGAATGATTTGTTTATCGATGACCTTTTTTTAAAAAACTTTTAAAGGACATTCGTAATAAAAAAAATATACTAATAAAATAGTTTTTCATGCGTAACAATAGTTTTTTTTTTTGTTGATTGTAAAAAGAAGTTACTATAATCCATAAGAAAAATTATGTTAAATACAACGATATGGTCATAATGCTAAAATTTTAGTTGTTGGTAACAATCCTTCTTGTGGTGTTTTCATTAAGAATTAGTTTTCCAAACTTTTAGTTAGCTTATTAATTATTTTACTAAACATTTGTTTTTGATGTTGTTGTTGTTGTTATTGCTATTAGAAGGAGGAGAAAAAGAAAGAGGACCCAAGCACTATAACTTAACTCTATGTTTCCTTAAGTTGAATGCTTCCTCACCGCCTTCCCTAAACTCTTACATTTGTGGTTTATATTCTTCCTCTTTCCCTCCCATCCTACTTGTAACATCCTAAATATCTACTAACTCATTACTGATGAAAAATTGACAAACTATTAAAGAGTAACTCTCATTCATTAATTTATAATATTGTACACTAAGCTACACTATTTATACAAAAATAAATGACAAATTTAAGATCTACCTTTAGTATTTTTAGACGAATCTTCCTCCTTAGAAGATTCTACTCTTGGAAATGGTCTGGTTGGCCTGATATTAGTACGAGTAGAGGTAGAGGATTGATTGAAGTTATTTAGTCGCCTTCTCTTGGGATGTGAAAGGATTTGGGGAGGTGATTTTGAAAATCTAGAAGGTACAACCTTGGTGAATATTATTGGGAGATCTATCTAACCAGGTGTTGAAGTTGTAAATGATTCTATAGGAAAGAAAATAAATCATACATAACCAGTATAGGTATCTAATAGGTATAAGGGATCTCTGGTCCATCTTCCACAGAGAAGGGTCATGGATAGGTGGAATAAGGGACGGTTTTGTAGGAATGAGTCACCAAATCTTCATCAAACATATTAATTGGCGTACTTATAAAACGCTTACTCTCGACTCTCCGTGTCGTATTCTATCAATTTATTTTTAGCGCATTAGGATCCCTTGCTGCCTCTTACTACTAACTATTAAGAACTTACACAAAATGTATTATTTTATTCATAATTTGCAACATCTTGGGTGATGATCGAGAGTACATATCTTGAGCTGGTACAAGACTCAAATACTCTCTATTGACCTTGGTAATGCTCTGCTTTGTAGGGGTTACTAAGCCAGCTCTAAGTGACCCCTTTGTCTAGGCAGTCCACAAACTTAGTGGCTATACACTCCCAAGGACTTCCACAACTTGCATACAATCCTTAGGTACCTTCTATAGTCAACCCATTGCATTTCTCCATACTTGTATCTCACATGATTTGTGTTTCAATTTTCCATTTTCTACTTCCTTTCGATCAAGTCTTCATGGTACAAGATCCCAAGAAACATCCATAGACGGAGAATCTCATTTTATAGCAATCATTTAAAAATAATGTCAATTGCCCAATTTATCTACTACCATTGACTCTTTCTAACCAATTTCATACTACAAGAAGGATCTTTAAGCCAATGAGACTTATCGTATTTTTCATTTGTCATTGTCTACTATCTTAGGGTTATATAATTTGAATTTATTTTTACTAGGATATTTCATGAGTAGAAATAAGTTTAATTATATCAAAGAAAGATAATAAATGTATCATGGGAAATCAAAAGAATATTTAAAGTTTAGTTAAAAATTTCACATTTTCATAGGTTTAACAAGAAGGGTATTTTAGTAATTTACAAAAAGGGTAGTTTAGTCACTTTAATTTTTATATGAAAGAAATCTTCTTCCTAATCTTAAAATGAATATTACAATCTTTTATTTTTAGAAGAACAATTTAGTTTCACAATTTTCTTGAAATTACTGACTATGGGCATTTTGGTAATTATTGTAAAAATTGCTCTATTAAAGATTTTCCCATCATATTTCTAATTAACATGTTGTAGGGGTATTTTCATATTGTTAGGAAATTCCTATATTATCCGCCCTTGAAGTTAAACTGGCCAAATAGTGATAAATCTTAGTTTTATGTCATAGGGGTATTTTGGTCATTTTGGAATAAAAATTATTTTCTAAGAATTTTTCACAGTTGTAAAGAACATAATTGTTCTAGGCTTATATCTTAAAGGTCCTAACAATATTTCCCCTAATTTCTTTCTAATAAAATAGTTAAAATTTCAAATTTCAAGAATTTAAAAATAATTGAATTTATATCTTATAAATTTTCATCCTATGTTATTTGAATTCCTCTGACTAATATATAATTAATTTCTTAAAAAAAATTTCAAATCATAAAATAAGTGGAATAGCAAAATTTTACAGATTTTGGCCTAGGAGTATTTTGGTAATTTTCTGCACTAGGGGCAAAATGGTCATTGAACCCTTTCTTCTTTCTCCTTTCCCAAAGAGTCAATTGCATATTTTTGTTTGATTTTTTTTTTTCAAATTTTCCTTAATCCTTCCTTGTTTCCTACTTGCTGTTATTTGATTATACCTTGATTGATTCAAAATCGAAAATCAACCTAATAACCTTAATCACTTAGAATTTTAGAAGATCACTTATTGGAAAATTAAGAACGAAGTTTACAGAATTCATTCAAACTCAATTTTCAATTTTCTTTTGAATTCCAAAAAATTTTCTTGCTAGAATGATTCGAACATGAGAAACTTAGCTTATACTAATCAAAATTGATCAAAGAAGACACTAACATGAAGAATTGAGTCCTTTGATTCTTAGATTTTCAAAATTTCAATTTCAATTTGATTTTTGGAAATTTTTTAGTCTTAGAACGTAAGAATCTCAAGAATCCAAATTCAATCATCCTAGATTAGTTCTATGAATCAAAATTGAAGAAAAGGAAACTCCTCCTACCTAAATTTAGAAATTTTCTATGAGAGTTTGTAGATTTGGGTGAAGCTCCAATGTACTTTTGAAATCACGATTCTCTACTACTTCCTTCGAATTTCTTCCACCAAAATAAAGCTTGGGGTATTTCGAAGCTATAGGTATTAGAATGGAGTGATTTGGTTAAGAGGTTAGAGAGTATCGAAGAAGAGAAGTTCACTATGTTTTGAGTTTTCGAGCTTCAATGTTCATGGCTTTTTATAGCGTTTTTCACCGTCATTTCTCTCTTATTTTATTCTCTTAGGCTAGTTGTAGCTTCGCTGAGTCATGAAGTTATGTAGGTTAGACTAAGGGGCATTGTGCAGGAAGCTTTAAGGTTCAGGGAGGTGCTTCCATGGCGGTTTAGGGATGAAGGTGCTAAAGGAAGGAATATAGGATTTAATAATTCCTAAAATTCCAACAATGGGTTTAGCGGTCTCAATGGCAACTATACACTCCTCTCTCTCCTTAGCACCTAAAGGGGGTGAGTTCGAATCCTAGCTAACCCCTTTTTGTTACTCCATTTTTATTTTTTTATTTTTATTTACTTTGTTAGTCTCTTATACTAATTAAAGTGTTCTTTTGCTACTGTGAGTGGGTAGCTCAATTGGCAAAGGAACGCTCTCTCTCCTCTGCATCCTAGGTTCGAGCCTTCCCAATTTTTTTTTTCCATTTTTCCTTTCTTTTCCCTTTTATTTTCCTTTTTATCATTTTCTATTTTTATTTTTAATTCCCTATTTTTGTTTCTAATTTTTAAAAAAAATTCATAAATTCATTTTACAATTTCCTCTACCTATTTATATATTTTCCCTGTTTAAGGAAGCTTAATAAATTTTATAATTTTATTTATTCAGTTTTATTTTATTTTTAATTATAAAATTCAATTTTCTTTATCTTAAATAACTAGTTTATTAAATTTATTTTTCACAATTTCCTTACTTTAAGTATTCTGAAAAATATATATCTTAGTTTTATTTATCTTCTATTTATTTTTCCTTAAACTTAACATATTAGTAAAATTCTAATTCTCATTAAAATAAATCCAAGACCTTTATTTATCTTAAAGATTTCTTTCTCTTATTCTAATATTATTTCATAAGTCTAAATTTTTGTTTAAATATATTATCAATATTTATAAATCTTAATAAGTATATATAAACATGATATTACAATTCTACCCTCCTTAAGAAAATTTTGTCCTCAAAATTTACCTTCTTAAAAGAGTTGAGGATATAATTATCCCATCCTGTCTTCTAATTCCCAAGTTGTTTCTTCTGTATCTTTAGAGTTCCAGTGTACCTTAACCAGATGAATATTCGTTCCTCTTAAGTTAATGTTAAGATTCAAATGTGGATTGAGAATATGGATTTCTTGAAAGTAGAATGAGATTGTTGTGGGGGTTTAGGTTCCACTTATTTAGGGAAAGTATTAGACAATTGAATTGTAAGGAGAAGATTTTAAATTAATAAGTTGGTGATAAGTTTGTTGTATGGTTGATTAATTAAATTTAGTAGTCTTGTGACATTTGAGTCCTAGTCTTCTTATTCTTGGTGTTGTGGAGGTTTAGGGACCCATTAATTCCATGTTAAAAGAAAAACATTTGAAATTCCATAAATGATGTGGGTCATGGACATGAGCAATAAGTCAGGATCGTGAGCCATTTTATCTAAACAATTCATAATATGAGTATGTCACTAATTATGGGCATAATCCATGAATCACAATTTTGACCCATTCTACCTAAAGTTTGAAATTAGCGTCTATCATTGATCACAAGTATGATCCACTTGTCACAATTGTGACCCATCTTGTTTAAAAACTTTAAATAAATGATGAATTCTTCTAGTATAGGGCTTTATCATTTGAATTGGGCATTATGGTCGTCATATGAATTGAAGCTATAAATGTTAACAAACTAACAACTTTGGAATCTCTTAAAATCAATGTCTAAAATTTAAGATGTGATCAAGTGCATGACTAGTTGTACATGCAAAAATAAGTTAGAGTTAAGTGATCATATATTATGAGTTAGCAATGACGTTGTTTTACTAGAATTATGTGTGTGACATATGCATCATGCTATCATTTATTTGAATTACATATGTGATGTGCCTATTATGTTATATGGTGCATGATTGTGACTTAATATCATTGTGATGGGTGACCTAGTCTATGACAAATGAAAATGGTACCCAAGTGATATCTTATTTGTGAGGGACCTAACCTATGAGAGGCAAGGATGGGATTCACTTCTAATGGTGGAAGGTAAATATGAAACTAGAGAGTGGAGATTCACTATGGGTTTGCTTGGACATTGGGGGTGAACAATGTCTTATTGTGGAAACCCCATAGACTTATGTTAATTTGATGAGTCGTGATGTACTTTAAAAGCTAGGTCACCATGACTAGCCACTATAATACTTCATTCTAGTTAGTATGGCTTAGGTTGAAGGCAACAAATGTTTATGGTGCTTCTTATGGCTAAGCATGTGCTCCTAGACTACTTTTTGAGATTAGGTTGGTACTACATGCGCATGCAGTGGAGACTTAGGAACATGGAATAACATGTGTATTTGGTTATATTGTGAAATGTTGAACGATATTGCATTATAATTATGTGGAGCTTGTGTATTTCCATTGATGATTATTAGTACATCATATGTGTGTGAAGATGATAACATTGACTTGTAATTTGAACCATGTGCTATGTATTCATGTATGTATGCTTCCAATGTGACATAAAAGTAAAGGGTATGCCTAGTTACTAGATGGAAGATGTGAAGTGTACTTGAACCTTAAGTAAAATTGTTTGTTACGGTTTAAGAATTTTACACTACTTAAAACGTTTAACTCTTGTAAAAGGGATTGAAGGGTGTGAGTGAAGACATAGGTTAAAAATGGCCTAAAGCATTAGTAGCATTCAACTTAATCTTAGAGGACAACTTTAAGTATAAAAAGAAAGATGGGTAAGTCTAAGTAAGGAAATACTACGTTAACTAGAGAAGGAGCTATGGTAAGAAGGTATTATTAATTAAAATGTAGTGTTAAGATAATAATAAGGGTAAATTAGTGTAATACTTGTGAGAATCTAAGAAAAGCCATCAAGAAATATTAATATTTGAAAGGTGTAGATTCAATCATAAGTATGAAAGATTTACTAGAGACCCAATGAGAGTAAAGCCACAAGAGATAAGCAATAAGGGTCATTTAAGTATAAGAGTTTAACTCATTCTTAAAGCCCTTAGGGCATTCACTAAGACGTTATATCTCATTCTTTTTAGTTTCTTTTTATTTTTAGGATATAGATGAAGGTGCTCGCTAATGGATCTTAGACTCAAATATAAGATGAATGTAGATATTTTTAATTTATGTTTTTCCTATACACAAGGGAGTTACATTTTAATATCAACATTCTTTCTCAATATCAAACATGCATCATATAATAAACAATCTATAATAGGAAAGGTCAATTCCATAAAATTTTAGGGCAATATACCTTATACATATATCAGATTTAAAATATAAACTATGTTTTTCTAGTCTTTGTTAACTTATCAAAACATAGAGTAACTGATTAACCAGTGACTTCCTACACAAAGTATAATCTGAGCATTCTAAAGGGTTTTCTTTTTCTGATGATTCTTCCCTTCCTTCTTGATTATTAATTCTGTTTAGGGCTGAGCTTGAAGAAGGAGTTGGATTTCACAGGGGTTGGGCTTGTCTGTGAGTTGTTGGAATATCATGTGGAATTTAGCGTATCTAGGTGATAGTGTTTGAGTCAAGATGACAAGTATGCCTATGTGGGAGAATTGCCCATGAGGTATGGCATTAGAGGACATAAAGGCAAATCTCACATATTCGGTGAATGTGTACTCTTCAAATAAGGGGGTCGTGGGTCCATCTCCCCTCTAAGGGAATGATTGTCAAGTGGAATAGTGGATGAAATTCTTCCACCATTAGTATCTAAATGGAGGGGGGTTTTGTAAGAGTGATTCATCTATTCTTAAAAACACATGCACACATACAAATTACTACTAACTATCGCATATTCTAGCCTCACCGTATTGTGTCTACTTAAGATTTCTAATCGTTATAGGGCCCCTCGTTACCTCCAAATTTTTCTACTTCGGGAGGACTTACACGTACATGTCATTAAAATCCTTGTATATATTTTGGGTGACAATCGAGAGTACATATCCTATTTCGTACTCATATCAGGATACTCTCAACCAAACACGATAATGTTTTGCTTTGTTAGGGACGCCAAGCCGGTTCCATGACATCCTCTATCTTAGAGTCGCTCACAACTTGACACCTTCTCCACCCCTAAGGACTCAATTGAGCCTGTGTACATTCCTTAGATACCTACTATAGTCAACCCATGCAGTTATCCAATCTTAAGTCTCACATGTAGGTTTTTAATCAACCACTTCCTCCAACCATTTGACAATCGATTCTCTTAGTACTAATTTCAATTTCTGAGGTTATTTCTCCTCAATCAATCAAGCATTTGACGTACCATTTTCCCACTTTCATCCTTGACCAGAATACTCATATAATGAGTCATTTGCCATTACTATAATATATGACTTTCATAGTCTTGGACTCATCTTCTAACTTAGCGTTCCTAAATATAAAAGTTCTATTTAGAGACTGTTGCTTTAAAATAATCTTATATAACTCCTCTATTAGAGTTTAGAGTATCAACACCTCATTCCTATAATAACCAACAATGGTTCATAGTAGTGAAAGAGTAATAACACAAAATTTTCTTCCTAATTTTATTATTTTTGTTCTATATTCTCTTTCTTTCTCCTATTTTCACTCTCTTCATTCACTCTTGTTACTTGCCCTTTGTACTTTCTATCCTTCTCTTTACTTCCTCTCTCTCTTTCCCTTTACCTTTATCTCTCCTTTCTCTTTCTTTCTCTTATCTTCTCTTCCTTCCTTTTCTATCTTCTTTCTCTCTCTCTTCTTTCCCTTTCTTCTTTCTCTCACCTCTTTCTCTCACCTCTTTCTCTTTCTACTCTCTCTTTCTCTCCCTTTCTCTCTATTTTCTCTTTCTTTCTCTCTCTCCCTCTCTCCATTTTCTCTCTCTAGTTTCTCTTCTCTCTCTCTCCCTTTTGTCTCCACCTTCTCTCTCTACTTTCACTTTCTCACTCTCTCCACCTTCTCTCTCTACTTTTTCTTTCTCTCTCACTCCCTCTCTCTCCACCTTCTCTCTCTACTTTCTCTTTCTCTCTCTCTCCCTCTCTCTCCACCTTCTCTCTCTACTTTCTCTTTCTCTCTTTTTCCCTCTCTCTCCACCTTCTCTCTCTACTTTCTCTTTCTCTTTCTCTCTCTCTCTCTCTCTCTCTCTCTCTCTCTTTCTCTCCATTTTCTCTCTCTACTTTCTCTCTACAATTCCTACTTTCTCTTTTCTTTTCCTGACTACCCCTCTCTACCTCTCATTCTTCCTCTCCCTTCCTTCTCTTTTTCCCCTCTATTTCTAGTCTTTCTTTCTCTACCTACTTAATTTTCAGATTTTCAATTCATTAGCAATGAGCATGGCCAACGAGATTTCAAATTCGTGTTTCTATTGTTACATTCCAATTCTTGCAATAACTATAATACAATTAGTTGATTTTGATAATAATTATAGTCACAATTAAAATTATCTTCAAATTTTGGAAGAAGACTCCAATGATCTCATTTATTAGTTCAGAGACCATGTCTAACAGAGGAAAAGATCAAAATTTCGAATTCACCAATTTTTTAACATTTTCAACAATTTAGAGCTTCATTATGGAATTCACATGTTCAAGAAGGGGTTAATAGAGAAAATTTGAGAAATCAAAGGCTCCTCTTACATGAAATTCATTTTTTTGGCAAAGCTTTAAAATTTTCCAGTGAGTCTTTAGCGTTACTGCGAATTTTCAATTCTTCCTTCCTTTTGCCAAATTGATTGAACTAAAATAGAACTGGGATCGAAATGAAACAATGGTGAGAAACAAGAAAAAGAGGTTCAAATTCGTGGAGAATTTTTGAGTTCTTCCCTATTTTTGCATCTCCTTTACTTATGGTCTCTTTGTATTTATAGCGTCTCCATGCTTCATTTTTGGCTTACTTTATTCACGAGGGATGGGCAAAGGTGGCTGCGTAGGTGATAGGGGCATAGGCTTATAGGAACGGTGAGTCACAAAGGGAGGAGCTCAAGGTTGAAGAAGCTTGCTCAGCAGCTTCAATGGCGGTAAAGGTGTAACGACTAAAATTTTAACACACATTTTATTTAAACATTGTAATTATTTAGAATATTACAACACACTTAACGA
>JAMLFT010007028.1:0-15320 GCA_026544285.1 Pachyrhizus erosus
AAAGTACATAAAATTGAGAAAGGGTTATCTCGCTCAAGCGAGATATGTCTCGCTCAAGTGAGATTCTCTGCTGAGAAACACTTGCTCTCTGGATCATTTTCGCTCAAGCGAGATATTCTCGCTTGAGCGAGACTCCTTGGGCGAGAAGATGTCGCTTGGGTGAATTCTGCTGGAGCTCATCTGGGTCATTCTCTCTCAAGCGAGATAGGTTCGCTTGAGCGAAATTCTTCTTAATGTCTTCTTGCTCCTCAGCTCCCTAAAATTCATATAAAAATTGAGATTAAATGTCTTACTTTGTTTCCAGACTCAAAACATGTATTTTAATAAAAGTAGTCTCAAATTAGAAAGTAATTGCTAATTTCCACAACAGTAAAGCACAAAAGACACAAATTTTCTCACATAAATGTGTTAAATAGTGACACTTATCAATCATAGAACTGGTTTCTGTTAAGAGTACCCTAGATCGAGTACTAGGCAGGATATGTACTCCCAGTCATTAGCCACAGTTTGCAAATCAGATTATCTCTAATACGCTCGTGTAAGCCCTCCTGGTGTTAATAGTACTGGAGGCTATGAAGGGCCCGAAAATGAGTAGACATCCTAATTATGCATGAACGGCTAGATAAAAGACTATGTTAGATATGCAATCCTCTAATATCTATATGAGTACATACTAGAATTGATAACTCACTCCTACACCCCCTTCTCTTTCAAACTCAGCATGGTTGATGAGTTTCAATCATTGTTTCATTTGATGATTCTACCACTAGAAGGAAGATGGACTTATGACAAAGTCCAAGGGGATGATACCTTCGTAGGATATGTCCAATTCACTTTCAGATCCACCAACATTGTTGTTCCCCATCGTATAGACTTGTCAATAGTTCTATCTTAGACACTGCCCCCTAAATTCCTCAATGTACCAACTACTCAGAGATGGCCACAAACCCCTCAGCCACCACAATGTTCGATGGGGTTAATACAGGCTAGTAACATAAACTGAAGAAAAGATTCAACAAATGAGGAAGACCCCTCTAAAGCTTCAGACTAGACTAAACAAGCTCTAGAAGAATGGTTAATATAGTGTTTTGCTCAATTGTTGAAAATGTTGTATTAATATAACTATGAATAGTATGACTCATTTATCGTGTATAAGCAAAGTAGTATGAACCTTGAATGGATGCAATCCGATAAGTTAGATTATTGTCAAATTGTAATTCCTCAAACGAATTAAAGTTTCAAATTTTTATTTGCGCAATAACTCTTTGACATTTATTATTAATTATTAATAAAAGTAAATAAAAAAGGGGTGTTACACTATAAGTGAAATTAATTTCTAATTTAGTGAGTTGGGAATACTCGTGACATTTGAAAAGGCTAAAATGTAACTTTTGCCTTTATATTTTTCAAATATGTGATTTTTGTCTCCTCATTTGAAAATAAACACATTTTGTCCCCTCATTTTAAAAAATTTATGATTTTGGTCCTTCCATTCATTTGAAGACATTGACTGTTAAGTATCTAGATGTTGATCGCTATGTGTGACACATAGAAACACGTGACACGAGCTAAGTTGATTTTATTATCATTTTTTAACAAGAATTTGACTCAAGAGTCAAGTGGAACTACAAAAAATTTTCACTTAGGTTTACCATTTGATTGTTGAGAGAAAATGCTCGTTAAAAATAATAATAAAATTAACTCAATTCATGCCATGTGTTTCTGTGTGTGTCATGTAGTAGTCAACGTTTATATACTTAACACGTAATGCCTTCAAAAGGAAAGAAAGATCAAAATTAAAAAAATTTTAAAATGGAAAACAAAAGGTCTTTATTTTTAAATTAGGAGACAAAAATTACGAATTTAAAAAAATAGAAAGACAACAATTACATTTTAGCCAAAAAAAAATATCAATACATTTTTACAAAATTGAAGTTATCCAAATAAGCATTCTTACTTTTATAAAGCATACTAGAATATGGCTATAATAATCTCACAAAAACCTCTTCCTTTTTTTATTTTTTATTCTAATGTCTTTTGTGTAACGACCTAATTTTTCTATTATATATATATATATATATGTTTGTATGTATGTATGTATGAATGTGTGTATGTATGTATTTATGTATGTATGTTTGTATGTATGCATGTATATATATATATATAGAAGGAAGACATAGTTTTTATAACTAATGCTACTTTCATTCGACATTAAGTTCAAGATACAACCCTACTTAACATTTTTCATTACTACTACATAACAAAAGATGAAATTAACTTTCCTTAATTCTTCTTCGCTCGAAGCATTCTGATGGATCTTCTTCCTTTGATGATTCTTCCTTCTTGGATGGTCTAGAAGTATTGGTAGGTATTGAGGCAGATGGTTGATTGGGGTTTAATTGTTGCCCGTGTCAAGGGTGTGTTGAAATTCTAAGGGGAGATCCAGTGAATCTAGGTGGTATGGTTTGTGTCAGGATTATAGGAAGATCAATTTGCACAAGTAAAGTAGATGAAAAAGGGTCAAAAGAAAAGGAAGTAAGGTGAACAAATCCCAAATAAGTGTCAAGCTGGTATAATGGGTTTGTGGTTCATTTTCCACAAAGTGCCATCATGGATAGGTGGAGTAAAGGACGAAATTCGTCAAACATTTTCTCCTAAAAAATTTGGGATATGTAGGAGTGAGTCACTCATTCTCCATCAAGCACAAACAATGGTGTACCTGTCAAATATTGACGATTACTCTCATTGCACCGTTATGTTCCCTATAAGTTAGTACTAGTGTATTAGAACCCTTTGCTGCCTATGTTTACTAACTCCGAATGACTTATGTGAAACGTATCATTCATTTTGTAATTTCAATTTGGGTGACAATCAGGAGTACATATTCTAATCCGGTACAAGACTCAAATACTCGCCACAGATCTTGGTAATGCTTCGAGACATCGGGGTTGCCAAGCCAACTCAGTGTAACCCTCTTTTTAGCGCCTCTACACCCCTAAGGACTTCCACAACTTGCGTACATTCCTCAGGTACCTATTATATTCAACCCATTACATTCCTTCAATCTTGTATCTCACATGAATTACCATTATCAGTTACTTCCTGCGTTCCTTCGATCAAGTGTTTAGGTACAAGATCCAACTCACATCCTCTAATGTCAAATCTCGACTCGTGTCAAACTTTTCATTCATAACAATATCAATTGGCCAATTCATCAATCATCTTGGCTTTTTCTAGCTAAAGATCATTCTACGGGAGAGATCATTACGTCACGAAGACTTATCGAACTTATCGTAGTCCTTTGTCTACTATCCGAGGATTTATCATTTAAAGTTTATCCTTTACGAATAGATATAGGACATTTCTCACTCAAACAGGTCATGATAAATAATAAATTCTGTAATAATATTAACATTCAAAGCGCACACATCATCAAGAGGAATTATTGTTTTATTAGAATAACTCAAAGTTTAACTAAAACTATAAGTATATTAGCAAGTTTTATCCGTTTATATTAAAAAGTGTATTTTAGTAATCACACCTGTCTTTTCTAACCATATTGTAAATTTCTTTTTAAATCATAAGTATTTAGTAGTTAATCCCGATTTAGGATAGATTGATATACTATAATTTTTGTTAAGAGCAATATGGTAATTTTTCACTAAGAAGGGTATTTTGCTCATTTTTTACTGGGAAGGATATTTTGGTCATTTTTAACTAAGAAGGACATTTTGATCATTTTATCTTTTAAAGTTTATTTTTAAATCAACATCTTGTACATAAATAATCCCCTAACAATATATATATCCTATTGAATTAAGAAAATTGCTTAGAATTTCAAAGTTTTTAGAAGAAATGAACTAGGAGTATTTTGGTCATTTTTAATTAAAGTTTATTAAAAAAAAATTATATCTCATTTGATTTTATCAATGCTGTTAAGTTACTTAGTATTGATGTAAAATAACCTTACTATTAATTTCCTAATTTAAAATAACAAAAACAGCAAAATTTTGAATTTTTATCCAAGGGTATTTTGGTAATTTTCACCATAGGGGCAAAATGGTCATTTTGACCTTCACCTTCTTCTTCCTCAAGACAAAGCCTCTGGTTGGCTCGAAACTAGTTTTAAACTGGCAATAATCTTCCCTTTTTCCTCTTCTGAGTTTATTTTCTAAAATTTGGCTCACCTAAGCCTAGAAATACTCAATCTACACCTCAATTTATTGAACTTTTAGCAAAATAGATTTACAAAACAAGAACTGGAACGTGAAATGTGTTCTAGATTGATTTTTGATTTCTTTTAACATGTATGAGGAATTCTATATCTAGAATCCTTCAAATACTGACTACAAAGCTTACCTAGCTTGCAATTTCATCAGGAACAACTTAAACTAGCAAAATTGAATTATTTACAATTCAAAATTTCATAGTTTGAGTTCAATTAATTTGTAATTAATTTTTTTCATCTTAGAGTGTTAAAATTTTAGAAATACAAATCCAAAAAACCTAGAATAGTTATAGCAATCAAATTTAAAGAAAAAGCAACTCCTCCTACCTTAATTTTTTCGATTTTTCTTATGCGAATTTGCAGTTTTCACCGAAGCTTCGACAACCTTCCAAATTCACTATTCCATCATTGTTTCTTCCAATTTTTTTGGATAGAATAGAAGCAAAAACTATTTGGAAACTTTTGAAAACAAAATAAATGATAGAGGATGAGAAATCATAGAGAATTTAGAAGGAGAAAAGGTTAGAATGTATGTTATGGACGTCAACCCTTAGGATGCTTTTATAGCCTTTCCACTGCCCAAACTCATTCTATTTTATTCCTAGGTGGTAAGGGTAGGTGTGTTGAGTAAGAAAAGCTCGAAATGTAGGTTGCGTTACTATTGGTGTAAGAGAAGCTCAAGGGTGAAGATGAAGGTGTCATGGCGGTTTAAGGAAAACGAGAAAAGCATATTGTTTTGATTTTCACTAAAATGTCAGCGATGGGCCTAGCGGTCTAACTAACAACTGCTCCTTCCTCTCTTTAGTGCCTCAAGTGGGGTCTTGGGTTCGAGTCCCTGCTTCCCGCTTTTCTCATTTCCACTTTTATTTACTCCTCATAAGCTAAATATTAACTAGGGTGTTATTTTCTCACATTGGGCAGCTAGCCTAGGTGGTAAACACACTCTTCTCTTTCCTGTTGGTCTTAGGTTCGAGCCTTCCTAGTCTTTTTCTATTTTCCTTTCTTTGTTCTTTTTCTTTTATTTTCTGTTTTTATTTTTAAAATTATTATTTTTACTTAAATTTTTCTAAAATCCCTATAAATCATTCTATATTTCCCTCCATATATTCACATATTTACTTTCCCAAAAAATAATTTTATATATTATAAATCTACTTATTTAATTTATTTTAGTTATATATTCAATTATAAAATTCAAATTTTTATCCCAAAAAATCCAGACTACCATTTTAATCTTATCCCTTTTTAATTCCTACTCCTTTTCTTATACTTCCTATGTATTTAAAATTTTCTAAATCTATTTTCTTTATAATTTCCTACTCAAAAATTAAATTAATTTTTTAGATATTTAAACTATTTTATTATAAATTATTAATCTTAATTCTCTATAATTTCTAAATCTATATTTTATAATTTTCTATTCTAAAAATTAATTTTACTCACAAATTATTTTAATCTTTAATTAATTATAATTTCTTTATAAATAATATATTCTAAATAAATAATGCTTCTTCTAGATCTAAAATTCTAAATTTCATAAGAATTAAAATATTTTCAAGATAAATTCTAAATTTCTAATATAGAATTATTTTTCTTTAAATTTTAAACAAGATGTTACAACTCTGCTCTCCTAAAAGAAATTTCTTCCTCGAAATTTGTACCTTAAAAGAGTTGGGGATATAATTCTTTCATCCTATCTTCCAGCTCCCAAGTTGCATCTCTTGAATTCTAAATGACTTTGACCAGATGAATATATTTTCCTCTTAGTTGCTTGGTTCTTTGATCCTTAATTCTTATTAGTGTGACATTAAGAGTTAGATTTTCTTTTATGGGCACATGATCAAATTCAATCACATGTGATGGATCAAAAATATATTTTCTGAGTTGATACAAGAAAGACATTGTGTAAATTGGCTTGATTTGGAGGTAAGGCAATTTGATATGTTACAAGACCAATTCTTTTGAGAATTTGATAAGGACTAATAAGCTTAGGAGCGAGTTTACTAGACTTTAAAGCTCTACCAACACCAGTGGTTGGGGTAACCCTAAGGAAAACATGTTTCCCTTCTATAAATTCTAAAGGTTTCTTCTCTTATCGTAATAGTTATTTTGACGATCATGAGTTGCTTTTAGCTTCTCTTAAATAGTCTTCACTTTTTTCAGTTGTTTGTTGCAAAATCTTTGGTCCTAACAAGAGTAAGTCTCTTGTCTCAAACCAGCACAGTGGTGTTATACATTTTCTTCCATAAAGAGCCTCGCATGATGTCATACCTATACTCGCGTGAATACTATTGTTATAGGTAAATTTTACGAGAGGTAAGGGTTCGTTCCAACTTCTAGGCTGCTCTAATATCCACGCCCGCAATAAGTCTTCAAGACTCTGGATAGTTCATTCAGTATGACCGTCCATTTGAGGGTGATAAGCTGAACTAAGTCTAAGTTTAGTCCGAAGAGTATTTTGTAAATTATTCCAAACTCTAGAGGTAAAACGAGGATCTCAATCTAAAACAATGCTTGTTGGTACTCGGTGTAATTGAACAATCTCTTGGAGATAAAGACGAGTTAGTTTTTCTAATGAATAACGAATGTTAATGGATGAGAAATGGGCAGATTTTGTTAGTCTATCTACAATCACCCAAATGGCATCATCTCCATTAGTATTCATGGTAGTCCAGTTACAAAGTCCATGGATATGTTATCTCTCTTCCATTACGGAATATTTAGCAGTTGAAGTTGACCAGATGGCTTTTGGTGTTCCACCTTCACTTTTTGATAGGTCAAACAAGTACTTACGTAATTAACTACATCTTTCTTTAATCCTTGCCACCAAAAGGTCTTCTTAAGGTCTTGATACATCTTTGTATTTCGAGATGAAAATGGAGTTGACTTTTATGAGCTTCGTCCAATATCATCTTTCTCATTTCTTGGTTTGGTGGTATGCAAATTCTTTTATTAATTGTGATTATTTCATCTTTTCCTCGTTGATATTCGTCATTGTGGACTACCAATTCTTATAGAAAAGAATCCTTGTGTTGTTCTTCATTGACTTGCCTAAGGAATTCATTAGTGATTTTTAGAATGCCTAAGAGTAACTCTTGGGGCGCATTTCTATTGCTAGATTTAAATTCCTAAAATCTTCAATTAATTTTTGTTCTTCTATCATCATTGCAGACAAGTGCAACGATTTTTAGCTCAACGCATTTGCTACAACATTTGCTTTGCTTGGATGGTATGATAGTTTGAAGTCATAATCTTTCAGGAATTTCATCCATCTTCATTGCCTCATATTCAATTCTTTTTGATCGAGTAGATATCGTAAGCTCTTATGATTGTTGAACACCTCAAACCTCGATCCATAAAGGTAATGTTTACAAATTTTTAAGGCGAATACTATTGCTACTAATTCTAAGTCGTGAGTTGGGTAATTCGCTTCGTGAGGTCTCAATTATCTTGAAGCATAGACGACCACTTTTCCTTCTTGCATTAATACGCAACCTAATCCTTGTCATGAGGCATCACAGTAAATGTCAAATTTCTTTTCTGGATTAGGTAATGTTAGGATAGGTGCAGAGGTTAGTCTTTTCTTTAGTTCTTGAAAACTACTTTCGCATGATTCCTCCTAGATGAAAGTTTTCTTTTTTGTGCTAACTTAGTTAAGGGTAAGGCTAATTTATAAAATCCTTCAATGAATTTCCTATAATAGCTGTAACGACCTAATTTTTTACTAATTCATTTGATGAGTTTTAATTATAATCAAACAAACAATTGAAGGTTAATTTTCATTCATTAATTTACATTGATGTACATCAAAAGTTTCGTTATACAAGATAGAGATTGAAACTTAAGATTCTTCTTTGCCTCTAGAGTTTTCAGACGAATCTTCCTCTTTAGAAGATTATTCTCTCTAAGATGGCCTGGTGCTAGTGAGAGTAAAGGTAGAAGGTTGCTTGGGATTCTTTGTTCACCTTCTTTTGGGATATGATGAGATTTTGGGAGGAGAATCTGAAAATCTACGAGGTACAAATTGAGTTAATACTATAGGGAGATCAATTTAGCTAGGCATATAAGTGGAAAGGGGATCGGTAGGAAAGAAAGTGAATTAGACATATCTGGTATACGTATCCAACTGGTATAAGGGATCCCTGGTCCATCTTCCACAAAAAGGGTTATAGGTAGGTGGAACAAGGGACGATAATCATTGGTCATCTTGTCCTTGAAAGTGTAGGATTTGTAGGAGTGAGTCACCTATTTTCCATCAAGCATATAATGACATACCTATAATCGTTTACTTTCAACTCACCATAATAGGTCCTATTAGTTTATTACTAACGCATTAGGGCCCCTCACTACTGACTCTAGAAGACTTATGGAAAACGTATTGTTTTATTCATAATTTGCAAAATTTGGGTGACGATCAGGAGTACATATCTTGATGTGGTACATGACTTAGATACTCTACACCGATCTTGGTAATGCTTTACATTGTCGGGGTTACCAAGCCGGCTTAGTATGACTCCCTTTCTAGAGCGGCCCACAAACTTGTCATATTTACACTCCCAAGGACTTCCATAGCCTGCATACATTCCTCAAGTACCTTCTGTAGTCAACCCATTGCATTTCTCCAATCATGTATCTCACACAAATTATGGTTTAACTGCTACTTTCTGTTTTCTTTTGATCAAGTTTCAAGGTAATATATCCCTAGTCATATCCACATATGAAAAAAGCATGCTTTATATTAATCATTCAATCATAATAATATCAATTGGAAAATTTAATACATCATCTTGGCTCTTTTCTAGCCAATACATACTGCGGGAGGGATCTTTTAATTCATAGAGACTCATCGAGCTTTTTCTTAGCTCGTTGGCCACTATCTTAGGGTTTCATGAAATGAGGGTCTTTTTCTTAATCAATGAAACAAAATGAAGTTAGATATATCAATAATGATAACAGATATATCATAAAAGAAGTTATGAGAATAATTCAAGTTTAGAAAAAAATTCTCAATTTTACTAACTTTGTATAATAAGGATATTTTAGTCATTTTTACATATCTTTTATGGTTCTTATTACAAAAATTTGTCTTTGTATCCCATGTATTGAATAATTATTATCCCTTAAGATAGAATGGGCTATCAAAATTTTAAACTTAGAATCAATTTGGGTAATTTTTAATAGGAAGGGTATTTTAGTAATCTTCTCATAAAAAAGGTATTTTGGTCATTTTAATTTTATAGAAATTTATTTCTAATTTCAAAATAGGTATATAAGAACATTAATTCTATTAATTTCAGAAAATTGTTCAGAATTTGCAAAGTTTTTAAAAATACAATAACTAGGAGCATTTTGGTAATTTTCATAAAATTAGTTTTTGAGAATTTTTATTACATTCATAACCTTAAGATGCATATGATTTTGATTTATTTCAAGTGTATAAGATCTTAGCTAACATTTCTCTGAATTAAAAATTAGCAAAAACAGTAGGAATTTTAAAACTAGGGGTATTTTGGTCTTTTGCAAAAATTTTAAGTTACTAAACTTTATATCAAAATGAATTTTTAGTATTTCTGGTAGACCTTGTAGTAAAGGTTTCTTTTATTCTTTTCCTAAAAAAAATGAAACAATAAAATCACAAAAATTTGGCCCAAAGGCATTTCAGTAATTTCTGTCCCTAGGGGCAAAATGGTCATTTGACCAACTTTGTCTTCAACCTCTAGAAACATAATTTTGTTTTGGCTCAAATTGGATTTAAACTTACCAATTCTTCCTTCTCTTGCATGTTGGGTTTATTTTCTCAAATTCAAATCATTTGCAAGCAAAATCATTCAAGTTACAAAGGATTCACATAAATTGGAAGTGGTTTGAATTCAAAATAAGACCAGAAAAACGAGAATTCTGTTCATACTAAATTTGCAATTATTCTTAAAATTCTTGGAAACGTTTTCGATAAGAATGCTTCGTTCATCATCAATGAAAGGTATCATGTCCATAATTTAACCGAAAACGAAATGAACTGCAAGAATGATGTTCTTTGAATTCTTGAATTTGAAGTTTTCAATCTCAAATCGTTCTAAGAGGATTCGTTGATTTTAAGATGTTAAACTTTTAGAAATCCAAATTCAAGCATCCTAGAACATTTATAGCAATCAGAATCGAAGGAAAAGCAACTCCTCCTACCTTACTTTAGATTTCGATGAGAAATTTGCAGTTTCTGGCAAGTCTCAACGAGCCTTCCAATCTGCGATTTCTTTGTCGTTTCTTCGAATATCTTGAATAGAATCGAAGCTTGTGATAAGTTGAAGCTTCGAAATTCAAATGAAGCAAAATGGATGAGTATATAGGGAGAATCAAATAGAGGAAGTTGTTGTGAAGGATGCTCTAAAAATCTGATTTGGGGCTCATTTATATAGCATTCACACCGCCCAAATTTAACTTATTTGATTCCTAAGAGTAGGACGTAGCCTTGCTGAGTCAGGGAAGCTAGGTTGCTAGGTTGGGCAACTATGTGTTAGACGAAGGCACGAGGTTGAAGAAGGTTCTTTCATGGCGGTGAAGAAGAAGAAGAACAAAAATGGGATATAGGATTTAATTTTTCCTAAGATGCCAGCGATGGACTTAATAGTCTAATTGGCAACTCTCCTCTTCTCATCCTAAAACGTGCCTAAGGGGGCGGGTTTGAGTCCCAACCATCCCCTTTTTATTTTTCTGCTTTTAATTTCTATTTATCCCAGCCTTTATACCTTTAGTATTTTATGTTTTGTAATTATGTTACCCATAGTGGGTAGCTTAGAAGGTCAAAACGCGCCCCTCCTTCCTATTCGTCCTGAGTTCGAATCTCTACATAATTATTTTTCATTTTCTTTTTTTTTCCTATTATTTTATGTTTTTATTTTAAAAATTATTATTTTTACTTCTAAATTTTTTTCAAAAATCCTATAAATCATCTTGTATTTTTTTCTACATGTTCGTATTTTTCTTTATCAATAATAATTTTATGAATCTCATAAATCTTTTTATTTAATTTATTATATTTATATAATTAATTATAAAATATAAATTTTTATTCTAAAAATGTAGATTACTATTTGAAATTTATTTTCCTAATTTCTATCTCTTTTCTACTACTTATATCTAATCAAAATTTTCTTAGAATATACTCTTTTAAATTAGTTGTTTATCTTATTAATTAATTTATTTTATTTTATTTTATTATTTCGGATTAATCTTTTTCAAGTTCTTGTCTAATTATGATTCATTTTCTTAATAACATTCTAGTATTTATTTCTCCCTATAATTCTAAATTCTACAATAAATTACCAAGATTGTAAATTTTAATATATGTCCACTTAAAAATAGGATGTTACAATAGTTTGTTAATCCTAAGAAACTTTTAATCTCTGTAATCATTGTTGGTTGGTTCCATTGCATGACGACTTCTACTTTGGTAGGATCCACCGTGATACCTTCTTTCGACACCATGTGCCCCAAAAAACTCACTTTTGTTAACCAGAAGTCGCATTTGGAAAATTTTGCATATAGTCATTGTTCCTTGAGGATTTATAGCACGATCTTCAAATGTTCTACATGCTTCTTATGACTTTTTGAATATATCAAGATATCATCTATGAAAATGACAACAAATTGATTGAGATATTCAGGGAAGATACGGTTCATATAATCCATGAATATAGCGGGGGCATTAGTTAATCCAAAGAGCATAACTAAGTATTCATAATGTCTATATCGAGTTCAGAATGTTGTCTTTGGGATGTCTTCACTCTTTACTCAAATTTAATGATATCTGGATCAAAGATCAATCTTGGAGAATACTTGGCCTCCCCTCAATTGATCCATCAAATCGTCTATCCTAGGAAGAGGATACTTATTTTTTATAGTGATTTTATTAAGTAGGCGATAGTCGATGCATAGTTGCATGTTGCCATCCTTCTTCTTAACCAATAACATAGGTGCTAGCCATGGCGACACACTAGGTCGTATGAATTTTTTTTCTAGCAGTTCCTCGAGTTGGCTTTTGACTTCTAGTAGTTCCTTAGGTGCCATTTTATAAGGGGCAATAAAAATTGGACTAGATCCTAAAGTAAGATCTATTGTGAATTCAACTTCCCTTTTTGAAGGTAATTCCCTAACTTCATAAGGAATACTTCAGGAAAGTCCCTTACTATGGGGATATCACTAATTTGTGCATCTTCTTCTACTTGTGCGAAAAATAGGGCTAGGTAGATTTATGGATTTTCTACTTCTTTAAAATCCGAAAACTCATAGATTTTGGTTTCAAGATTAAAATTTCAAGTTTTATTATGGCAATCAAGGATGACATGATTAGTACATAGTCAATCCATGCCCAAAACAATATCTAGATTGGTTAGAGGTAGATAGATCATATCAACCTTAAATTCCTGATTTTCTATATGTATAGGACAATTTAAACAAAGTAAGTTTATTTTCGCTAAGTTATTTGTGGGAGTATTTATAAACATTTCATAAGGTAAAGAACTAGTAGGTAAAAATAAACTTTTGACACAATCAATGGATATGAAGGAATGTGTAGCACCATAATCATACAATACATCAACGAGTGTATTGGTTATGATGCACTTACCACAAATAAAATCATCTAACCTTTTAGCTTCAGTTCCACTCATAGTAAATATCTTTTCCGTTACTTGTTGCTTGCTTGCTCCTTGACAATATGTATTTTTAGAAAATCTATCGACACTAGCAGTTTCTTTCTTAGGTGACCAAAAATTTTGTTCATTATGTCAATTATTACCGTAGTTTTGACAAGTAGGAATTTGGGGGCAATCCCTTTAAAAATGTGGTCCTCCATATTTAAAACAATATATTGTGGTTCCTAATTGTGTGGTTACAGAGGAATTTCCTCTACCTTGGGCTTTTGGTGTCACTTGATTTCTTTGGGAAAAAGGCTTCTGGTAAGGTTTTTGCTATTGTTGACTAAAAGTCCTTCTAGGATGCCTCTGAAGACCTCTTATTCTCCATTGTTTCCTGTCGAGTCTTACAATCTTCTTCATACATCCTACACTTACTGACTGAAGTGGGAAAATTAGTTATTTGTAAATATCCTTTGCTTTCTTACTTAATGTATGCTCGTAATCCATTTTCGAATTACGAACAGATAGCCTAACCATTATCAACAAAAAAGTATGGCCAAAATTTGAGTAACACATCAAACTTGGTTGCATATTCTCCTACAATTGTACTTCCTTGTTTTAATACTACAAATTCTCTAGCCTTTCATTGGCGATAATTAGTAGGAAAATACTTTTCTAGGAATCTTTGTGGAAATGTTTTCCAAGGTATCACATTTCCTATCCTAGGCAGAGTAGGTTTGTAATGACTACTTTTTCATTACTCAAAGTGCATACATATAAAACTACTTAATTTTATTATGTAAAAGTTTTTGAGTTACATTTGCGACTTCTAGTTTTCATTAAACAAAATATCTCAAAACTTGATAGTTGCTCACTCATATTACACAAAAGTTGATATAATACATTATTGGTACATAAGAAAAAGATTAGGCATTGTCCCCTAGATCTTCTGAAGGATCCTCTTCCTCTGATATGTCAATAGCAGGAGCAGGTCTAGCTATTCTGAACCTAGCATGACCAGTGGAGGAGTTACGTGGTCGTCTCCTTCTAGGCTGAGAGGGGAAACCAGGAGGTGAAACTGAAAACCTTAGAGAGGTTCCACCTGAGTTAGGACGATTGAGAGATCAATATGCCCGTAGGAAGTAGGAGATAGGGGAGTTGCATGGAAGAAAGTAAAACACACATATCTAGTATAGGTATATAATTGATATAATGGGTCTCTAGTCTATCGCCCACATAAAGGAGTAACTGACAAATAGAAAAGTGGGTGAAACTCCTCAGACATTGTTTCTTGAAATGGTTAGTGTAGGAGTGAATCTTCGATTCTCAAGTTTATTTGTATAATGTTGGGATACCGGGTTAATCACATACAAAACATACACATATGTAAATACGTCTATTTCATCTCACCGTATCCTAGAGAAGTTTCTATCGACTATAGGGATCCCTTGTTGCCTCATTTACTCCTTTTGACCAGAGGACTTATGCAATTGTAATAAAAATTCCATAGGTTGCAACATTTTTGGGTGACAGTCAGGAGTACATATCTCAAGCTAGTACATGGCTTAGATAGTCTCTACTGACTTTGGTAATGCTCTGCTTTGTCGAGGTTACCAAGCCGACATTGTGACTCCTTCAATCTAGCAGATCATAAACTTGGTGCCTAAACACCCCCAAGGACTTCCACAGCCTGCATACATTCCTCAGGTACCTACTGTAGTCAACCCATTGCATTTCTTCATTCTTGATTTCACTCTTGATCTATTTATACATCCTTACTTCAGTCGATCAAGTCTTTTAGGTACCAGATCCCTGGAATCTTCTGAGTCTGAAGATTCTTGCTTGGCCATCATTAGTTCTACCTCTAGCCTGAGAGAGATCTCTTTCATTTATCAAGACTTATCGATCTATTTACCTCTTGTAATGACATATATATATGTTCTAGTTTGGTTAACATCAAAGAGAATTTATCAAAACATTAGCAACTTATATGCAAGAGGTTTGCATCACAAGGATGTTTTTCTTAACAATTATGGTTCTCCTTTTAAATAAATTTCAATCCCTTGTGATTTACAATTAGGTAAGTAATTATTAGGATAGTTGAAAAGTTTAACAAAGGTCTGACTAAGAAATTAGGAAATGATGAGTTCAACTAAAAGTAGGGGTAATTTCGTCATTGTCCCTTTTGGAAATATTTGATATATTTTGATCTTTCTCTTATGTTGAATCTAAATCTCCATAATAACTATAAATGAGAACTTTAGTTATCTTTACAAAAATTGGAAAAGACATCCTTTATAAAATTTCTGAGGGTATTTTGGGAATTTTATTCAAAATATCATTTAATCCCATTCCTAATGGTTTTCCCTTGTATAATTAATTAATAAATATGATAATAAATATTCCCTTCTACTTGATTATTTCCTAGACCAAAAATTCCATTTCGTTTAACAAAATTA
>JAMLFT010007029.1:0-15320 GCA_026544285.1 Pachyrhizus erosus
TTTTATTTTTATTTATCTGTAATTTTTAAAGTTAAAAATAATATTAATTAATTAATTATCAATTATATTATTTAATTAATTATATATATATATATATATATATATATATATTTATTGTGGAATAAAAATAAAAAGAACAAAATAAAAAATCCGACCACTATTTTATTAGAATTAAAAAAATATATTATATTTATTGATTTTTACGTGAAAATTTAAAATAATAATAATAAAAGTAGTACAAATGATAAAAATAAAAAAATAATTACAAAGTAATACATTCAGACACTTTTATTTTATTTTTTAAATTTGAAAATTTTGATTTTTAAAATTAAAATTCATAAAAATAATCAATAAATGCATAATAATCAATTAATGAATGCAAGAATTAAAATATTTATTATGTTTATAATAAAAAACTTATCATTTAAGAACAATTATAATAAAAATTATTTAACTATATTACGGAGATTGCTTATAAAAAATATATTTATTTGTCATTTCACAGCATATACTTTTTTTATAATGAAAAACTTATCATTTAAGAACATCTACAATAAAATTTATTTAACTATATTACCAAGATTGTTTATAAAAAATATATTTATTTATCATTTAACAACATCTACGTTTTTTTTATAATTACTTTGACCTCAAACATCTCACTCGTTCAAACATGTGCATTTGCATGTGCCATTGTCACAAACTGGAATAGCGCAAGGTGGAAAACAAGCAAATCGGCAATCATCGGTCCTTTGACATCCATTGCTTTGGATACACTTGCAAACACCATTATTACACACAACTTTTCCTTCACAATTTGATAAAATCAAGTTGCATTCTTCATTTTCTTGACATTCACCATGACCTGTCCTTCTTGGTGTCATCCTTGTGAAACAAAGCCCTGCAAAAAGACACAAATTTAGTAATATTACTGCATTTCTAGAATTATACATGTGTTTTCATGTACTTAAACAATAATATGTTGAAAGAAAATATCATTGCTAGCTGTAACATTCCAAATTCATATATAATATTAATCTCAAAGTTTATTTTTTATCATAGAATGTGAGTGAATGTTTAAAGGAATGAATTAGTAAATAAAAATTTAAAAAGGAAAGGATGAGTGGAAATTTTGAATTTATAATATTTGGAAAGTAATAGAAATAATAAACATAGAGATGATTAATCTATAAATAAATAAAAAGGAAAGAGTAAAATTTAAGAAGATGAAGAAAAAAAAATATAATAATAAAAATAAAAATTTGTAAATAATAAAAATAAGAAGAAGGGAGTGGGAAGAAGAAAAAGAGGGGAGAAGTAAAAGTGAGGCGGGCTGGATAAGGCGGACCAGTTGGGTTGACAGCCCAATTGCGTCATGAAACACAACTTTTTGACGACGTAAAAAAAAAAATAAAATTGAAGCGCCTCAGCAAGGATCGAAGGGAGGACCTGGTATTCCTATGCTCAACGTTTAACTGCTGAGCTAGGATGCATTCAGTGAGAATTTAAGATGTTTAATAAAATTTATACGAAGTAAATCTGCAAATGCCAAACGCGGATGGCGCGCTGCTGTGTAGGAAGCCTATACCTAGTCACCATCATCGCCTCCATACAACCTACCCTGAACAACGCCATGCCCAAGTTCAGAGCGCTCAGCTAGGACTCGACGACCTGCTCTCTGCAACCTAACCCCGTGCCCATTCCCTGCAAAGCGTGCACGCGAAGACAATCGACCGGAACGAGGGCTATAAACGATAGCTCGAACTCACACCGAAGGAGAGGAGAAGCACAATTTAGGCCCTTAAATTCTTTTTGGTTTTTCACTCTCTACGATCCATTCTTGTCTCTTTAGTTTCGTAGTCACACCCGGAACGTGTCTGTCTTAGCAACTCAAGGAAACGCTCCCAGAATCAAGAGGAAGCCACTCCCACCGGAGCGCTGCCGTGAGTCTCATCGGAACCCGTCAAAAGGTAGGAGGAGCCATTATTCTAATAAATTTTTGTTTGGAATATCATTTGTAATATTTTTGCAGCATTGATTCAGTAAAAGCGACTCCCTCGAAGTAGAACCAAATTCGAGTCCTTTTTGGTTCGAAAATAGTAAATGAAGAAGACGAACAGTAGGGAGAGGGGTGCGAATAATAGTTTTAAGAAGAAGGATGGGTGCAAATAACAAAAAAAAAAAGAGTTAAGAAAAACATTTTTTTATCTTAATTCATTTTATTCCTTTGCCCATTTAGGATAATTTTAAGCTTGGTAAAAAGTGTAAGACAAATCTTTTTCATAAAATTTGACAAAAATTTAATTTATTTTCAAAATTCTAAAAATTCCCTTGCTTAATAATAAATTTCTATTTTAGCTTTATGAATTCAGGAAATTATGTGAATAAGCCCTAGAAACCTACATATAAGGTAATCAAGAAAGATTTGTGAAAGCACAATCTTAGAAAAATCATATTTTATGAAAAATGACTAAAAACCCCTACATTAGGAAAACTTAATTTTCCCTTATTGAAACCCTCTGAAGCCAAAGAGAACAAACTTATCATACATGGATAACTACATAAAATATTGGGAGTAAAAAACAAAGGTAGGAATATCCCAAAGGCCATCTAATTTAGAAAATAACCATTTTACCTCTGTCTTGTTTCTTGATTTTGATATCATACCAGTACCACTGTAAAAGAAATAGGAGAAGTGACAGACGAGATAAGGTTGATAAATAAATAAGAAAAACCGATCGAGTGAGAATTTAAGATGGAGAATGCAATGGTTGACCATAGAAGGTACTTGAGGAATGTAGGTAGACTTTAGTGAGACCTTGCGGGTAGATAAGGTGTCAAATTGTGAACAGCTCGGAGAAAAGAGGGTGTCACAGTATCGACTTGGTGTCCTTGACAAAGTAAAGCATTACCAAGATTCGGTTGAGAGTACTCTAGACCAAGTACCAGTCAGGGCATGTACTCCCGGTCGTCAACCAAAAAGTTACAAATTGGATATTAAATGATACGCTCGTGTAAGTTCTCCCGGAACTGGTAGTAAAGGAGGCAACCAAGGGCCCGACAACGATGTAGAGAACCTACTTAGGCACGAACGGGGAGATAAGAGTTGACGATAGAAAAACATGCCTTTTATCTTAAGCCTAATTCTAAATTGATGACTCATTCCTACACCCCTCATTCTTTTAGATCAAACATGGCAGAGGAATTCCAACCACTTTTCCATCTGACAATCCTGCCTTTGGAGGAAAGATGGACCTACGATCGGGTTCAAGGTGACGACACCTTTGTAGGATACGTCCATTTTGCTTTTAGACCCACAAACATAGTGGTGCCATGACCGTTTCATCACGTGGATCTACTAATCGTTCTTTCTCAAACCCCACTACCTAGGCTCTTGAATGTACTTGCCAACTGAAGAAGGCCACCAACTCCTCAACTACCACTGTCCTCAATGAGGCCATTTCAAGCTGGCAGTGGGAGTCATAGGGAAGAGGCAACAAATGAAGAGGATCCGTCAGAAGCGTCGATTAGATTAGAGCAAGTTAGAGAAAATATGATATTTTAAGAAATTTGTATAATCTCTAAGAATAGTGTATGACTTATACTTTATGAAATAATAACTTGTTATGAAAGTGTTGTATGAAACTAGTTATCGTATTAATAAATTGTAACTTCCTAGAGTCGTTACGCTATAAATAAATACTCGCGCGTTATCTCTGGTGGTAATTAATTATAAATAATAATAACACTAACAATAATATTAATAATAATGGGTGTTACACTAGCCATTAAAGCAAGAAGGACCCTACAAAAATTATCTTGACAAAACCCAACGTTGTGCTTTATTATTATGTAAAACACATAGAATTCATATATGTGAATGTATGTATACGATATTAGCAATAGCTATATATAAATACTTTTTTAAACACTATTCAATTTGTACAATATAAATAATTATAAATGATAAATTAAGTAATAATTACAAATTAATACATTTTGTTATTTTATTTTATTTTTAAAACTGAAATTTTTATTTTTAATAATTAAAATTCATAAATATAATAAATAAATTCATAATAATGAATTAATGAATACATACATTCAATTACTCATTAATAATATCATTAAAATTTGTTATCTTTCCCTCTATACTTAACAATAAATGTGCATTTAAAAATCACTTTTTATTAAATGTTTCACTAATCAATATAATTTATTAAATAAATTAAAAATAAAATAAATAAAATAGTTTATAATATGTTTGAACGAAAGATTTTAAGAGAGTAATTCCTGGTAAGAATTTACAAAAGTTTGATGTGTTAAGTGTATCACATTATTAAATGTATAAATTTTAATATTAATTGGAAGCTTTGTTTTAATATTTAAACTTTTATTTTAATATTTAATTTGAGACTTAAATATTTTTTATTCTTACAAATATATTATTTTTTATTTTAATTTTTGTAAATAATGTTTATTTTTATTTTAGTCTTTGTAAATTCATGATGATGTGGCATCATGTGCTAATGTGATATGATGATGTCATCAAGATGAATAATTTTATATAATGATGATATCAAGATATAACTTGACATGATAATATCATTAGTCTATTTGTTGCATCATCAATTTTGTAATATAGATTAATGACATACGAAAAACAAAACAAACATAATTTATAAGGAGTAAAACTTTTTTTTTTTGTAAGAATTAAAAATAAAAAATTTCTAAATTAAAAAGATTAAAAAGATATTTAAATCTATAATTAATTTCATGAATGAGAATTTTGTAGAGCTTATTTATTTATCATTTTTCTATTTTAAAAAATACATGATTGTTCTTATATTTTTATATTAAAAATAAATATATTTATGTAAATTAAGAAATTTAAAAAATAAATTAAATAAATTTTAGTATTAACATTATATTTAATTATTAGAATATTTTTTATTCTTTATTTTCAAATATATTATATTTGTAATTTCTTTGTTATTATGCTAAATCTTTGATTACTTCTATTTGTTATCATCTTTTTAATTTGGTAATTATTACATTTTTTTTCTTTGCTAATTTTATAGAGAAAATGACATCATTTTCAAAATTATACATTTTTTTATCACCAAGAACATCCCATCCCCTCTTGTTACCATATAGACCATAATGAAATATGAAAAAATATCTTTAAAATAGTTTCAAAATAAATTATTCACTGAAATTTATTTAATTTGGAAAAATATTAGAAAAATCTTATGATAAGAATGATTAATATATTAAAATATGTAGGCTTGAAAGTATTTTTGTTTTTTTTTGTGTATAAATCAAATATCTTCTTTACAAGAGGCAATTTTACTTAAGTTTGTAGGACTACTTATGGGTGACAAACTCTCTTTTTGAGTATTTAATGTGAATGTATATATAGGATTCAAAATTCAAAACTACTAGTTAAATTAAAATAAGTTGATTCATACATTTGATAACAAAAGTTTAAAAAATATGTATGATTTTTAGCGGTTAATTTTTAGTTTATTGGGTAATATTTATAATAATATGAAAAATAATTATTTTAAATTTGTAGTAAAAGGAATTCACTTTTGAAAATAAGATAAAGAAAAATTAAAAGATAATTTAATTTTCAATGGGAAATTAATTGAAAAGATGTGGCAAGCCTACAAGGTAACAAATTTTTAAAAAATTTAAAGAAAAAGAAAATATTTATATGTATATATATAATAATAAATAAATAAATTTAACTATCAAAATAAATTGTGAATCAAACAACTTCAATATTTGATAAATAGTTTATATTACTCATCATGAAAAACTGAGATTAGCAAAAAGGTGATGACTTTCACTATTTATAACTTGGTACTTCCTGCTTCCTGTTTACATCTATATAAGAGTAGAATATATATATATATATAGGAAAATAAGATAGAATAAAGTCCAAATAACCTGTTTCCCTACTCGTGGTTACTAAGAGCTTCGATAGTTGATCCCTTATCCTACAATAACTAGTGATAAACATTTACATTCAGGCAGGAGAATAAGTCTAGTACATCTAGGCTTAGATAAACTACACATAGCAACACAAAACATATAAGCAATACACAACTTTTAGTAACTGTATGTAGAATCCATTTGCATAGCTAGCATGACCTTCCTGTGATTCTTCTCACTTGTTCACTACTTAGCACCAATAAAATTGAGAAAGAAAAAAAATACAACCGAGGAGTTAGACTTTATAGTAATGTACACTAAAGGCAAGAGAATAAACACACATAACATACAACTTCTCTCAGACATATAAACTTATCAAATGATACATTCCTACTATATAACTGACAAAACATTCAAGTTTATCATAGATAGTTATATTAATATTACTCTTAACATAACCACTCCTTACACAAAGGTAGTCATACTTATACTAATAATTATAAAAATTTGAAATCACTACAACTTATATATATATATACTTAACATTACTAGTTTTTCATTAAATGATGTAATGCAAGAGGTACCTATGTAGTATTTCTATAGTGCCCTAACAATAAGCCATGGAATAATCCAATAGTTCAAAGTGACACCAAACCTAGAATATTACCAAATTTAAGGTGGCACTAAGCTTGGAGTGTCATCAAGTTTGGGGTGACACTAAGCCTGGAGTGACACTAAGCTTGGAATGTCATGATGCATGATTCATTTCAATATTTTTCTCTAGGTATTGAAGTTAAGAGAGATGAAATAAATTTTCATGGGGAACACTTACCCTTCTGTCGAAAGAAACTTTTCATTCTTTATTTCACAAACATTTTTTTCTTCATAAGGATCCTAGTCACAAGCATTAAATAAAATTAAGTGTTTAAAGCTACTAAAACCTCTTGTAATATTTTAGGAGTAAAGAAGCTATAAATTACAATATACTAAGCAATATGATAGTAAGATCATATAAACATAGGTATAAATGTAAATAAATAAAATTGAATAAATATAATATAAATTTACTAAAACTAAAAGCTGCACATAAAAAAATCATACATTAGAATAATAAAGGGTGTTTGGATGAGGAAAATCTCAAAAATAAAAATCTCTGTTTGGAATTGAAATTTTGTAAAGAGCTTCTCAAAATATTAATAAAGCACTGAAAATTTTCTCTAAATTTTGCAACTACCAAAACTTCCTTAAATGTCATCGTATTTTATAGCCAAAGAGTAAATTCTGCAAAAAAAAAATTCATCTTCATGTTCATCCTATCTAATTCATAGTTTATTCTTTAAAAATACAAATTCATTGATTCCATATTTTGTAGTATCCTTGTCAAGTCTATTTCCAATTAAAATTACATAGCAACTATCAATCCATGCCAAAAAGTACAATTAGTCATTTTTATCCCACCACAACACAATATCATGGTCAATAGGACATATTGTAGTGTAGAATTCACTAAAAATTGTACAAAACTCAAAATGATGTGGGACCATAAACATTGTAGAGAGGATAAAAAAATCTACAATACTACCAAAGGGAGTTAAAAACAAAGGTCTATAGCAGACACAATGCAAACCATAACACAGGGGTGACGTTGTCTCACACTTCCAACATATAGTATGAGATGTTTTATGTCATTCCTTCACTTCTAAATTTTTCTAATTACCTGTTGATCAAAAGTGTAGTTTAACTAATTTTTGAAACTCCTAGGTAGTAACACAAATAAAAATCCATGTCATGCACACTTCATATGTAAAGATCTAACTGTCCACATCTATACTAGTGATTGTTAAATAACTTACCCAATTCATTCAAGTAATTTGAAACAATTATCTATTCAAATGCCCACAAGTTACTTACCTAAAGATCAGGAAAAAAAAAAAAAAGAATCCTCATACCATTTAATACACACATTAGAGACATATATCAATCTACACTCACTCCCAAATCACCTTTTCCATAAAAATCATTATTTTTCACTAATCACATGTCCAATTCACTTATAGTAGTAACAAACTAGAGTATAAACATCTTTTAAACAACATTCACAGGTTCACCATACAATTAACTAGTCCTGCGGTTGATATAATTAACACTAAATATAACATAATTCTTCTAATTTGAACAACCAAATCACATAAATTATAAAAGGGCAAATTGTTTAAGTAGGAAATCTAGACATGCATGTGGTGCTTTAATCATGAATTACAAAATTAAACATATCAATATCCTAACTATACTATTTAAGCAATTTAATCTATTGCTTTGAAATAGGGTTTGGCAAAAGTGAACGAGTGACATTGTCTTCTCAATCTCATGAATAATTACTACATGCAACCATGAAAACTTACATATGTACCTTATAGAGAATCAATTTCGACCTTACAGTAGTAAACCCCCAAAAGCGTTAAGTGTGGGGAACTTGCTAACCCTCTCTATATGCCAAATATGTATAATACCCCTCACTCTCCCTTACCTGAGATTTTTTTTTCAGGGACCTTTGAGAGTGCTCTAATACATTATTCTTCATAGTAGAACCTTTAACCCCTAATTGTCAAAAAACTTTCTTTTATGAAAAACGTATTAACAAACGAAAACTTGAAGGGGTTTAACACTTGAGATTAGGGAAATGGGGTCAATCACACTTACAGTGATGGAAGAACCCATTGTTATGCTTTGACTGGAATGAAGGAGATGATGACTTGAAACTAGGAAGATATAGAAAGTGATATTCGCTGCACCTAACAAAGAAGAAGGATGGTGATGGTGACTCAATTGCTTTTGTTTTGTGTTCTATGGAGGTAGTTGACAGAAGGAACAAGAGGTCTACCCATTGGTTTGTAGAAGGTTTGATTGTAGAAGCTTGGGTGTCACCTAAAGAGAGTCATCATGAAAGGGTGGGGTATGTGGTAGTGGAGTAAGGGTAGTACAAGCTAGTTCGAAGTGTAAGATGAAAAGAAAAAAAATTGAATACTTATACAAAAAAATTGGCTTAACAATTTTAGAAGGAGAGAAAATAATAATAATAAAACCAATATAAATTTATATTAACATAAAAAATATATAATTTATGATATAATAAGATGACCATAAAATAAATTTGAATAGTAAAGTAATTATTTAAAATATTAGAAATAACTATAATAATTATTTTAAAGAATGAAACTTATAGAGCATATAACATGAATTGTTATAGTAATACTAATGTCTCTAGAATTTAATTTAGATATATTACGAAAATAAGAATAAAATTTAGACTTTATTAAGATGATCCATATATATTAATATAATTATTTTAGAACTTGAATAACTTAGGAGATAAAATTTGTGCTAATAACTTGATTCTAAAAGAGTTACAAAATGTGTATTCCTCTTTACATGAATTTGTGATAATTAAGTCATTAAAACATGAGTTACTCTTTACTTGTAAATTTTAATCTACTATTTACAATCTAACAACAATAATAATAACTACTTACATATATATAAACATTTATATAATGTGATAGTAGTTTATAGACTAACATCTTAAAATAGGATGTTACAAAAGACATAGTAAAAAGCTTTTTAAGAGAGGAAATTATTTTGAAAATATCATTATTTTTGTAAGATTATAGAAATGATAGTTTGTCCTATTACAAAAATAAAGAAATGATAATTTGTTTTTATTATATTTTTGTTGACAAAATTTTAGAAAAGATAATGTATTTTTTAAGTCATGATTTAATTGGTAGAACTAGTTTTTTTATTTATTAAGAGAGTAGGTTGAACTAGTTAAATGTATAGTTTAATTATATTGAATTGTGCCCAAAGTTGATAATATTTAAACTGGAGATATAATTAACTTAAATTTAATTGATTTATGGTAACTAAACGTGTGAAGTAAATAAATAAAAGGGGTGTTAGAGATATTTTTAACATATTTTTTTAACACTTTTTTTATTGATTAATTATTTAAAAATTATAAAATTAAAAGAAAGAATTATTAAATAAGATGTAAAATTTATGCATTTATGTAACTTTTAATAAATTTTAATTAATAAAAAATGTATTTAAAATAATATTTTAAATAACATTTATATAATGTTATAGTAACTTATAGGCTAGCATATAAAATAGGATATTACAAAAGATATAGTAAAAGAATTTTAAGAGACAAAATTATTTTGGAAATATCATTATTTTTGTAAGATTATAGAAATGATAGTTTGTCTTATTACAAAGAGAAAGAAATGATAATTTGTTTCTATTATATTTATGTTGGCAAAATTTTAGAAAAGATAATGTATTTTTTAAGTTATGATTTAATTGGTAGAGCTAGTATTCTTTTTAAGAGAGTAGGTTGAACTAGTTAAATGCATAGTTTAGTTATACTGAATTGTGCCCAAAGTTGATAATGTTTAAACTGGAGATATAATTAGCTTAAATTTAATTGATTTATGGTAAGTAAACGTGTGAAGTAAATAAGTAAAAGGGGTGTTAGAGATATTTTTAAGATATTTTTTTAACACACTTTTTTTATTGATTAATTATTTAAAAATTATAAAATTAAAAGAAAGAATTATTAAATAATACGTAAAATTTATACATTTATGTAACTTTTAATAAATTTTAATTAATAAAAATATATTTAAAATAATATTTTAAAGAGTATATTTTCATTATTTCTCAAATTTACTGGTAATTTAAACTACAGTATCTTATTATTTTAATTAAGTTTAAATTAATAATGAATATATTCAACTTTTTTATTCACGCATTTATTCAGTCATATCTAACTTGTTCACGATTTTTTGATTTAGTCAAACTTTAAAACATTATAAAAAGTTGAAGGAAGGTTAAGGATGCAATAATAATGGTAATAATATTATAAAAAAATATTTATTTGCTCTCTAGTAGTATAAATTTTATTATTTAATTCTTATATTTTAAAATTGTTCATTTTAATCTTTATATTAGCATTTTATAATTTTTTTATCTTTATTATTACATAATTTTATCTTTAAGTCTGTATTATTTATAACTTTAAGAATTAAAAGAAAATTAAAAATACTTGTATAAAATAAATAAATAATTTTTAAGTATAGAAATTAAAAAATAAAGTTTGTACAATTATAAATAATTTTTTTCACATTATAACATATTTATTAGGCTTGATCTAAAAATGAGGGTTGTTTGAAGTCATACGTTCTAATCTTAACACAATTATTGTAAAAAAGAAAAAAAATCTTAATATTATAATTATAGAGGAGTTTTCTTTTTTAAAAGTTAGAACACTTTTTATTATAATATTTTTTAAACAAAATATTAACTTCATAATTATTTTTACGTTTTTTTAATTTTTGAATAATTACTTATTGTTAAATTTTTTTATAATAATATTTCATGTTTCCTTTAATCTCAAATTTAAGTATTCTAATTTTTCCCTTTTCAATTAATTATATATAATTTTAAATTAATTAATTTTAAATTATAGTAAAATTTACTCTTTTTTTATCTTAAATCTTATAATTTTTTTTTAACTATATTATGGTTACAAAGTATCATAGACTTCAACAAAGCGAAATTTATTTAGTTGATCGAGTACATAACTACATGTGGAAAATGGTTTATAATAGATTTACCTCTTCTATTATTTAAATAGTAAAAACTAACGCGATATGTAATATTATATATATGTATATATACATTTTGAAAATTATATTTCAAAATTAGAAGAAAGAATTTCTCACTGTCTCATTTCATATTGTTCACGAAACATTTTCCTGCTATGACTTGGTGAATTACATCAAAATAAAAAATAGTTTTATTTCATTTCAACATGAACAACATTTTTTACATCATCGAATAAGAGAGAAGCACACAAAAGGGTAAATTATTGTCAGCTTATTGTTCAATCTTCACAAACAAATATCAAACATCATCCCAACTTTGAACCAAAGACACAGTTCAATAGTTCCGAACTCAAAGTATAGGAAACAAAGAAGAGAAAAAAGAAAAAAAAATTATATGAAAAAAATAAATGAAATCAATGCTCAACCACTCATGCATTCTCAGAGAGATAAAACCATCACTGAAGCCATGAATGCTCCAACTGAGCCAGCAAGGGAGACAAAGGCTGAAGCAGCAGCATTAGGAGGAGGAGGTTCACTGACAGGGGTTTGATTTGTGTCTGGAGTTGGAGATTGCGGTGCTTGTGAAGGAGATGATGATTGTGGTGAGGGTGGAGAAGCAGGGGTTTGGTTGGTGTTTTTGCTCCTGTCAGCTAGCACAATCACTGTCAACTTCTCATTTTTGTTGCAGTTGTCTTTTTGGCCACTTATGAAGAAGTGAGGGCCTGATTGGTTTAGTTTGAAGACTGTGTAGCCATCAGAGTATTTTGCATAAGGTGAATCAGTGTTGCAGCTGGCATAGTCTTCACTCTTCACATAGAGCACTGAGTCTTGGCCAGATTGGTATTTGAACACTGCAATGAGCATATGTAAAAGTTGAATTCTTCGGGTATGATTATAGTGAGATTATAGTGAGATTTTGGTGAGAAAAGGAGAAGCACTCACAAATCCAAAAGTTTTAAGTTGTGGGGACAACACTTTATATATATATGTTTGTGAATGCAATATTTATTTTATAGATATTTTTAAATTTTATTGTATTTCAAATTATGAGAATAGTTGTAATTACATATATAAATTATATTAAAAAAAAGTATAAAAAAATCTTGTGGGGAAACTGCCCCTATAAAGCTCCAAATCCTAAAGGAGAAGTGTTACTTCTGTCAGAAAATGTATCCAAAAACTTGTTAATAAAATCATTATTACGAGCAAGAGGAAGAATGTTTTATGCACAAGGTAAAAAGAAGAAACGCATTTTTCTTAATATAAATTTTATAACCAGTATTTGATATTTATAACATAGCAATAATAAATTGAAAAGAAAAGGTTAACTGGTAACGAAAAAATATAATAATAATAATTTCCTTTAACCCAAGTAGAAGGGTGTCAATTTAGATCTAAAGGGAAACATCTCAAAATATGTGAATAAGAAGCATAGATGAATCAGAACTCACCAAGGGAGTCTCCAATTTGAAAACGGTTCTTTTCTGCCCATTGGTTGAAAGGATTGAAACTGGCGTCATTTGGAACACTCCAACCGTTTCTGCCACCAACTACAAAATCATAAGAAGCTCCCTTGTGCACCATCAGAAGCAGACAAAGCCAGCCAAAGGCATGAACAGCTTTGTTAGACCTTAAGATGAAGGTGGCCATTGGAGAAAATCACAAAGATTTTGAAAAGGGGAAGGAGGGTATCGCTATTTGCAAACCCAATGCTAGAAATGTTGAAGCTAGAGGAGAGGGATGACTGACATTGAACCATCATGAGGGTTTATGTAGGTGTAAGTTGCATGGAACTGTGGCTAGGAAGCTATTACAACTTTTGATTATTCTCCCTTCTCTTTGGGTTTACTTTGATTCTGGTGCAAAGCACAAGTTCACTTTTATTATCTGGACTATGAGCTCTTTTAGAATCTTTATCATAACTTGGTATGTGGGTTTGTGCTTTGCTTCAGTGTTATCAAGAATATTCATGTCTTGTGATATAGGGCTAATCTAGCTAATCACACTATGATGTGATCTAAAGTGCATACTGTTCCATACCCCTCAGTTTTCATGTGAAGCTTTTTTTTGTGGCGGCAATTATATTTGGTCCTTCACCAATACGTGATAGCGTAACACTGTGCAAGCATTTTTCTACGCCATCTGACTTTTACTCTTCAGCCTTCTCTCCTTTATGATCTAATCATCTTTGGTGAATTATATCAACTTTTTTCAGCAATGAATTTCACTATATGCATTGAGATATATAGCTAAAGTTTTCATTTCTGTCACTAACGTAAAAGGCTTTGCATATTTTGGGTACTTCAAAAGTTTATAGAAAGATATATAGCTTTTGTGGAAGCGTATGGAAATAGAATTTATTGAAAATTGAAGAATAAACATTGGGTATAATTACTTTATATATATATATGTATTCATATATTATACATAATAAAAAGGGAAATTAGAGTAATTGGAAAAATGAAAAATAGAGCAAATGTTATTACAGTGGATTGAGAATGGCGTGATGGTCACGCAAGTGCAAGCATCTTCAATGTAGATCTAACTTGCCTTCAAGATTGTTTTGAATTTTTTAAAAATAATTATTTAAGAAGATTGTTCAAAAAATTGTTAAAAGAAAAAGTAAAGTAATTTTAACGTGTATTTTATTTCCCCGGTGATTATTAATTATCACTTCCTTGGATGATGGTGGGGCACCCAAAATGGGCCACGTTTCTGTCTGTCGTAAAGTTGCTGGTGGTAGAAATTCACAGGTCCATGCTATTCGCAGCCCCTTCTTTTATGCTCTAATCCCTATTTCTTTTTGGTTCTTTTTTAATATTTTCAAATTACCTCTCTTTTCTTATGCCTTCACATTTCCTTTGTTTTTTCTTCTTCAAATTTTATGAAAATTTGTTTCTGTAATAAAGTTATGTTCTAATATATTACAAAAAATTATTTTTATAATATCATTTCTTTTATATACTATGAAAACTAGTTTACATAGTATATTAATACATAATTATTCGTTAAAAAAACTAATTTTTTTATAAAATAATAATTTTATAAAAAATTACAAAATTGCGGGTGGTGGGATGACCAGGAAAGAAATGTGAATGACATCTCTTACTTAATGTATCTACAACTAAATATTTGTTTTCAGTTTCATGTACACAATTTAATCGATTATTTTTATTTATTTATAAAGAGTGTAAAAAGAGGGTCAATTATGATATTTTACATTTTTTAGACAAAATAGTACATTGAATCCTCTTATATTTAAATATTTAAAATAAAATATATGTTATAGAAAATATAGACATATGATTTTATTAAAAATTATATATTTTATTATATTAAACGAATTATATATTATATAAAAAGTAAGCATGACAATACGAAGAGGTGAAGATAAGTTTGACTTTCTCTATTTTTATTTTCGTAGAAGGCAAATCATGTTTGAATTTAAAAGATATGAATTTATAGTTTTTTAAATTTATCCGTCTTTGTTGGATTTTATTAAATTTAGGTAACCCCATAAAGAATCGTCACTTTTTTTTAAATTTAAATTTACTCATATACTTTTAAGACATTAATTTTATATTTATAATTTAATTTTTATATTTGATCTCTAAAAAAAATATTCTAGTTTCGTCACTATCATTTATTATCTATAAAATATAATTTTATATTAAAATATACATATATTTTTATTTTTTTATTCGTATACTAAAT